>PVIR01017019.1:0-35653 GCA_004026965.1 Petromus typicus
GTATGTCGGTTCCTCAAGATATCAGAATCACCCCTCTTGGTGTACACCCCAAAGAACTGAAAGCAGAGCCTGAAAGTAGATACTTGCATATCAAGGTTCAGAAAAGTATTAGTCACAATTGTGAAAGGATAGAAGTGTTGTTCTTCCCATCAACAAATAGATTAATAATATGTAGTTTATACATAAGTCGAATATTATTCAGCCTTAAAGAAGGAAATTCTGACAAATGCTATGACATAGATGAACCTTGAGGACATTAGGCTAAATGAGATAAAATGGACACAAAAGGGCAAGTATATGAGTCTACTTATGAGGGACCCAGCACGGAATACATTCGTGGAGACAGATGTGGAATGGTTCACCAAAAGCTGCGGGAAAGATGACACAAAGTGCTTGGTGAAGATTCTGCAGTATTGTGAGCATGCCCGACGGAACTGTGGTGTACACTCACGACAGGTAAGGTGGTAAACCAGGTGTGTTTTACCACAATCTGACTGGTCAAAACAGTTCCTGTGCTGCTGAGAGTCCCTGGATGATTCACCAGATACGTTTTACCTTTCTTTTACTCTAGTTTTCTTTTTCTTCCTCTCCCTCTCCCTAAGTTAACACAATGTTGTAACTTTGTTCCAGCACTGTTCAACAGCGGGGGAAAATTAAAACGGGGGCTTTCTTACTGTGTGAGATCTATTACTAAATTCTAAGAGGGTCTCCCAGGGAAGCAATCTCCTGAGGGCACCTGTCAGAAGTATGCAGAGAATTAAAACCCATAAGAAAAACAGAGGCAAGGAAAGCACACGTCAGGACATCAGCAAGGTCACATCTAAGTCTGCCTGAGCTGGAGTGCAGGGGGTGTGCTCAAGGGTACGACGAATATGTGGGTAACGCGTGGGGGATGCGGCTTGGGGTGGGGAGGACTCCTGACAAGAGAGGCCCCAGCAGGGGAGTCTAGTAGGCCTGGCACCGCTGCCGGGGCTCCGTGCTCCTGGGAGGCCGTGTGTTGGAGGGAGTGGGTTCAGAGGGGGTCGGGGAACAGGATGAAGGCCAGGCTGAGCCCTGAGGGCCTCTGTCCTGGGCCGAGCAGGGCTTGAAGTCAGCCATCGAATATCCAGAGCACAGCCGAGGGGCAAAGCCTAACGGACCTTCCCGGAAGGGTCAGAGTATTTTAGGCTTCTCAGGCAATGCAGATCTTGCGGCATATCCTGCTTCCTGCTGACTTCAAAACTTTTCAAAGCTTCCAAGAGACAAAACTGTCCTTCTCTGGACCGAGTCTGGAGGTGGCTGCCCTCGGCTCACAGCCTTCAACTGCCCAGTCTGGAGTTAGCACGATGGATCCCCCCCACCCCAACTTCAGGGGGAGTCGTGGTTGGAGCTTGGGAGGCGGGTGGGCGGGGCTTGGACTGTCACAGGGGAGGAGTCAGGGGGCCTCGAGCCTGCTCCAGGTCCCCACGCGCGGCGGACAACTGGTGACCCACTTGGAGGGAGGGCGATGTGACGAGTGCCTTCTCCATCCCGTATGTCACAGTCAGTTCTGAGCGGGAGTTCGAGTGCAAAAATAAAACCACAGAAGTAGAAGATGTATTTTTAAAAATAATCCCAAGTGGAGAAAGCCTTTTTTTAAAGATATGACAGGAATCCAGAAACTATTTAAAAAGACTGATATTTTTTGACAATCTATAAAATTTAAATGCGTGTAAAAAAGAAAGCAAGAAGTTAAACCAGGAAAAACACATTTGCAAAATGTAACATATATGTTCTCCATTTACAAAAGTAATAAGTAGCCCGATAGGAAAAGATCAAAGAAAATGAGTAAGCAGTTTCGGGGGAAGAAACGCACGCAGCCTAAAAAGTATGAAAAGACAAGAGCGGTACAAATAAAAACCACGTTTGGCTCTAAGGTTAGCGACGTCGAAGGCCCACAGCAGCCGCAGCTGGGTGGGGTGGGGTGTTCAACGCGCGCCCTCGTAAGTTAAGAAACAGTGGAACCGAAGAGAACACTCCCTGGGGCAGGGACTGGGGGAGGGGGGGGTCTAGGCAGCCACCAGGGAATTAAGTGACGCCCCACAGCCTCTTACGGAGAAGCTCCTGCAACGTCTTTGCGCTCAGACCGGGTTAAACGCCTGCTGTAGCCGTGAGCCGCGCATGCGCTCCTGAAAAGGGCTATTTCAGTCCCTGACTCCTGCGCTCTGGGTGGAGACCCTTTCCAAAGGGCTTCCACTGAACACGGCTGGCCCTGAGCGCTGCTCTTCCGTGTACGGCTGCGGGCTTCTGTCCGCCTCCGGCGTGGTAGACATTGTTTACTGTGTATTTTTCCATCTCCCTGCCCCATCAGAGGGCGAGTCTCCGACTGCAGCTCTGCCTGGGGGAGCAGTGACGGCGCCCAGGCCCCGGGGAAGGCACCTGCTCTGTGTGTGTGTAAGAATGGTCTCCAAGATATGAATTTTAATCCATCTCTGGGTTGTAACTTTGTGTGGGTGTTTTTGCTTTCTCTTTCAATTTTTCTATATTTAAATTTTTCCTTAATATGTTCCTATCATCTTAAAAATCAGTGGGAAATAGAAACTTGCTTCTGACTTGGAAAACCTGACCGATCGCCCACAGCTACTGAAGGGGCCCGTGGGAGCCGGTGGCGATGGGCGCGCCCTTCCAACATTCATGTCTGCCCTTAGCCCTGGCTGGGACCTTCCTGGGAATAAGGCCTTTTCGATGCAATTGGAGCTTGAGTCCGGAGGGTCCGTCCTGGGTTGGGCTGAGCCCTGAGTCTCCTTAGGAGGGAGCACAGAGCCAGGCCTCCTGGGGTGATGGGAGCCCCCTGCTGAGAAGGAGCAGCGGGAAAGACCTGATGTTATAAGGGAGGGGACAGTGCAGGGGAAGGGATGTCAGAGGATGGGGAGGCCGAGGGCACAAGAGGAGGGCAGATACCTGCGGCAAAGGGGAGAGGCCGAAGTGCGTGCAGAAAGGAAAAGAGTGTGGGACATTTCCCTGAGGCCTCAGGTCACGGAGGAGCCGTGAGGGCTCATTTCTGAGCCGCGTTGGGCCTGCACCTAGCAGTGCAAACCACTGAGTTCAGCGCAAGCGCAGATCAGGCAGCGTCTCGCACTTTCAGGGGTCGAGGACAGCGTTGCTCGCACTTTCGCGTTCACCGCACAGGACTCAGTGGTCAGGACGTGGGAGCAGTGCATGTGCAGGGGCTGGGGCAGGGCCTTCACGACGAGTTACTGTTTTTAAGGGGGTGGAATTTCTGTTGGGGAAAGGGAAGCGCTCTGGAGGTGGGGGACGGTTGCACAACGCCGTAATTGCGCTTCTTGCTGCCCAACAGTGCGCTTACAAGTGGTTAAAGTGTGACATTTTATGTTATGTCTGTTTTGCCATGAGAAAAAGAAAATGGTTATGCATATATTAAAGAGAGATCAGCTTACTTCAGGGAAAGTTTATAGAAAGCCACAGACTGGGGAAGGGTGGGGCCTCCTATTAGATTCCTGCCCAGATTTCCTCTTTGTAGTCACTGCTCATCAGCGACTGACGCCGCGGGGCGGGGCGCTCAGGAGACGCACCCATTCCCTACCGAGACACCCTGGCGATGACTCACAGCTGCGTCTCAAGGGCGGAAGTTCACATCAGTACTTTTCCTCTCTGCTGACCGGAAGCATTATCTGGAGTTCTTCCTGGGCGGGGTCTGGTGGCCACGCCTCTCCTTTCTGTGTCACTGGAAGGTATTTTATCTGACCTGAACCAGAACCTTGAGAACCGTTAAGGACCTGACCCTATGGTCAGCTGGGCAGGTTGTCCACCACACAAGGGTGCTCAGACAGTGGAAGCTAGAAGACTGAAATGTGGCACGTGCCTTACCTACCAACCCACGTGTTATTTCTCAGCTTTGTTCTGCTCAGGAAACGGGCACCTTCGGGAATATTCCCAGAGAGTTAACACGGGAGAATAGTGGCTCTGGGACTGTGTGTACTATTCATTTCCTCCTCCTCTTCCTTTTTGCCCACTTGCTATTGGGAATTAAACCCAGGCCCTTCACAATGAGCTACGTTCCCCACCCTTTTTTTATTTTAAGACAAAGTCTTGCTAAACTGGAAGCTTCCCAGGGTGGGCTCCAACTTGGCATCCTCCTGCCTCAGCCTCCTAGAGTGCTGGGATGGCAGACACGTGCCACTGTTTTCATCCACGTAAAGAGAGAGGGGCCCAAGGAAGCCAGCTCCTCCTGGGAGTCAGAACAGGGTCTGCCCGAGGACCTGGGGGCTGGAGCCTGTGTCTTTCCCGTGTCCTCTGAAGGGTTGGCTGTAGCAGCCTCAGCCCTCTCTCGGTGACCTGGGGCGCGCCAGTTTCCCCGCGAGTAGGAATTACTCCACTGCTCCTGCAGACGTTGAGACTTGGGGACCCCACGTCTGCTGCTCATTGTCCCCAGACCTGGAGCCTTGGGCCCTTCTTTTGTATCAAAGGGGAGTTGCTGGGCTGGAGCCGCCTGTGACAGGCAGGCGAGGCTGGGGCCCTGCTCCTCCAGCTCCAGCCTCGGGATTTTCTCTCAGACCACATCTGTCCTGGAATCTCAGTTTCCCCAGTTGTAAAAGAGGAACCTAAAGAAAGACCCGAGGAAGCCCGGAGTCGCGTGAGTGTGGTTCCCACACGCGGCGGGTGTGGGGTACCACAGCGGTTGCGACAGTGTCTGGGTCACAGGAGAGACACCATTTGTAAGTATAATAACCACTATTTTTATCCTCTGGGCATTGTCCTGGAAACTGTGAGCTCCAGAAACAGCCGAGGACGCAGATGGGTCTGCCCATCTGGAGGTGCAGGCTGCCTGGTGACACAGAACGTGCAGACGTCCCACATCCACGTGTGGCTTCATTGCAGGATGTGGCCAGCGAGCCAGGGTGTGGAGCGCTAGGGACAGAGGCGGGCCCAGCTTCCAGATGGACGTGGGGAGAGAAGGAGGCCGACTTTTATGGGACATCTGCTCTGTGCCCCGGACTGGGCAGATGCTGCAGCCAACAGGGCAAGAGCTGATCTACAGTGGAGGTGGGCAGGTGTGCGGGGTGGGTGCCATCTCGGTGGAAGGTGAGATGGCTAATGTGGCAGGGAAGGGACAGGAGACTTGGGCAGGTGGCCGACTGAAGCTCACAGCTTTTCCCTCTGTCATCAAGGACAAAGCAGGAGTGAGTGAGTGTATCAGTGTGCATGTGCGCGTGCAACATGATGCAACTGAGGAGCATGCAGAAGAGTGTGGCCTCCCTTGTGTGTGAGCGGGGTGAATCGCCCTCTCCAGGGAAGCAGGGGTGGGAGGCACGGAGTGGCACGTGCCTGGGATGGTACCAGGGCAAGAATGGCACAGACAGAAGACAGTTTAAAGGAGAAGACTGGCCAGGGCTCAGGGTTGGAGAAAAGGCCTGGCCAGTGGGACTTGTGGTACCTTATGAGGTCCTAAATTGGGAGCGGAGCTAGCATGAGGGTAAACCTGCGCTGGCACCTGCTGTGTGCCAAGCTCTCCAGTGCAGCTGCTCTTGAGAGGCCAGTGCATTCCCATTACTGCTGACCGGGGAGGATGGGTACCGTGCCTGGCCCAAGGTGACACCGCTGGCCACAGGTCGCCCTGCGTGTGCCTCTAAATCTCCAGCACTTTCCACACCAACGGGCTCAGAGACTGGAAGTGGCGAGATGTGGAAGGGGACGGAGGGACTGTCCCTTAGAATGAGATCAGAGAATGACCGTAGGCCTGAGCGGCAGGATACCGGGGACGCCCCGAGTCCGGCTCAGAGGAGCAGAGCGGGAGTGGCTGGGCACGCTGACCGGAAGTGGCCCACGCGGGGGACCGCGATGCCGCTCATCGGAGGGAGTGCCTGGGGTCTGACAGCTGGGAAGCTCTGGAGGCCTGGAGAGTGTGGCCAGGGTGAGAGTCAGACCACAGCGGAAACAGAGGGCGATGGAGGTGACGGAGGGGTGGCGGAGCGGCTGCTGAAGCAGCCCTAAACCAGGTTTTCCATGTGGGGGATGGGAGGTGACCTATGGGGCGGGGGCAGTGGGGCATCTGGAGGGGACTGCCGTGATCCACAGAGAAGCAGAACGAGGGACACACTGCCTTTGGAGAAAAGACCTTCTCTGCCTGAGGAGGGCACAGCGCTGGCCTGGAAGGGCGGCCTGGAGCAGGACAGAGACAGCTGGTCCAGAGCATCTACCTCATCCAGCCCTCAGGCGAGGCTGGCTCTGCAGCCGTGAAACGGATACAGACCATTTCTGGAAGAGCTGAGACCCCCGACCCCAACCCCAGGCTTGGCGCTGTGGGCGGCCAGCTTTTCTAACGAGGTGATCGCTGGGGGAGGCGGGACCTAGCGGCCGTCTCCCTGGGACCCAGCGGGACAGCTTGGTTGCAGATCCTCACTTCAGAGGAAAGACCCCGGAATCAACCAGAGCTCCAATTTTAGACGAGTGTTCCGGCTCGTTTGCCACAGACCCTTTTCTGTTACGAAGTCTAGCGAGTGGAAAATTGAATTTCATTTCCTCGGAGTCCCTCTCCTGGGACCACAAGAAGTGGGGGTCTGAAGGGCGGGAAAGGGTCCTGAGTATGTGGACCAGTGACTGCGTAATTGAGGGCTCTAGGTCAAGTGACCCCCGCAGCCGCGCACCTGTCAAGTGGCTGCACCTGGTACTGGCAGCAAGGGGAGCCTGGTAAACATTCAGGGATTTTCTGGGCTCCAACAAGGTATGTTTAATTTTGCACAAAACCTGTTATTTCTGTGCCTCGTTTGCCCCCTGGACTTCACCTCTAGTGTACTGTGTTATTTAACTTTCCACTGCATTTTAAACAAGTTAACCCTGATTTCCTCTTGTGAGAAGGCAGTGTACTCGGAATGCATCTCAGTGATTGTGCTAATTCTTGCGTCGATAAAACAGAATTACTTTTACTTGGGCGTGGCTTCAGTTTCTGGCCATACTGGCTTGAAATGCAAAATGCCTACATTTTGTACGTCATTAAATCCTTGTTGATCTGGAGAAATCTGCTGCTGGTATTGCAGAGTCTGGAAGAAAAGCCTGCTGGTTGCAGTTAGGGGTGTGGCGGCTCTCAGAAGCCGCGTTTCCTTAGCTGGGTCTGTGGAGGGGGAGGAGGAGGAGGCTCAGCTCCCCAGACCAGCAGGTCTTTCTGTTGCGTGGTGCTTGGTGGCAGCAGTCACTGAATTTCTGTGGAAGACACTCATGATACAGGATTTCCAGAACTGCTTCAGAAAGTGGCCAGAATCCCGGGCTCGGTGCACAGAAAGCCGAGGGGAGTATTCTGAAGGGATTAAAAGCAGTGTGTATTTTACTATAAGAAAAACTTAAATGTAAACACTCACTGTGTAGTCTAATCACTCTGGCGTATGCTTACATTTATTGCCCCTGCTTTCCCTGGGCTTATCTGAGCTCAGGACAGTCTGCACATCCTTGTTCTGTGGAGCCTGTATCTGAAGAGCGCCGGGCTTGAGAGTCCTTGAGGTGAGTTTGGGGACATCGTGGGTGGTCGGTGTCTCCACTTTTCTCTCAGAGCCGGCCCATCTTGCCCTCATCTTTCTTTGACTCAACTCAAAGCCGCCAGCGTGTGTGTCGCTGTCAGCGTCCTCTCCCATCCTGGGTGCGCGCTGACTTCTCCCTCCTCCTGTCTTCCTTAGTGAGGAGAGACATGATTCAGTCAGTCAGCGAGGAACAAAAAAACGAGAATGACATATTGTTCAAACAGAGGTGGGTTCTCTGACACAGATGGGAGGCTGGCTCAGACTGTTGTTAGACTCCCAGGAAAGATGAAAGAAAAGACTCTAAAATAGAACCATAGACTCAGAAATGGGGGCTGGGATCAGCCACAGACTCCCCAGACTAGATGGCACCATTCTGTCTGTGAGCCTGGCGCTGCCCCTCAGGGTGGCAGGGAGCCCCAAGTCTTGGCACTGTAGGATTTGAGCATTTTTAGGCGGAAGCAAGAATCCTCACAAAGACAGTAGGGTTCCAGGGCCAGCCTGTGCTCCACCCTGAAGGCCTCTACCTTTCCCTGAAAATGATGTGTGTGGGCGTGGGGAGCATTGATGTCCCCCACCCTGATCGTCCGTGGTCGGAATGTATCCTCCCAGTCACGTGCTGGAGCAGCACCTTGTGTGACAGTGTTGGGCAGCGAGCCTTTCACTTCTTATTCCTGAAGGAAGTAGCAGCAGGGCGCCATCTTGGAAGGGAACCTTGTTCTCGGACTCTCGGCCTCCAGGACTGTGAGAAGTGACATTTCCGCCCTTTATAAAGTACCTAGCCTTGAGTATTGTGTTACAGCAACACTAATGTTCTATAGGACACTGTTACTGTGGCCACGGGCCTTTCGTGTCTGGGTTTCCTAAGGGAAGTGGACGTGTTTTGTGGCGCTCCATGTATGTGTGAACCCTCCGGTGGGCACACGGGGTCGGGACTCTGAAGGAAGGAGGCTGTCTTCCCGACTCAGCACCTGAGACCTTGGGCCACTCCAGGAGGAATCCATAGAGTACCGTAGGAATAGAAATATGTGCCTAACAGTGTTGGCGCAGGCTTGCGTTTTGTCTGTGCCATCTGGTTCCCGTAACTTTGGTGGTGACCACCATATGCCATGCCTGTGCTTGGCCCTGGGTGCTCAAAGACTAAGAAAACACGAACCCTTCACAAATGGATTTGTTCTCAATTCAGACTCAAATTCTCAAATTCAAAGTTCTGTTGTGGCTGGAAGCTGTCCTTAAGTCAGGGATGGGTGCAGGGTTAGGTCTAGAAGACATTTTAAAAAATGAAATAAGATGTTCTTTTAAAGACTGTTTTGAGTGGAGAGTGACTTCATGGGATGGAGCCTTCTTTCTGGGTAATGAGAATGCTTAATTACTTGCTACAGGTGGTGGTCTCACAACAGCAATGTACTACACCACTGAAAAGTGCATCTTAAAATGTGCATGTGGTGTGTGAATTGCACCACAAAAGGTTGCTTTGGGTGGTAAAAGTCTGGAAATCTAACCTCTCCAGAAGTTGCCATCCATGTGGGCCTGAGGACCAAGGTATGTCATGGAGAGTCTAGGGCCAGTGACTCCATGGGGAGATGGATTCAACTCCATCAGCCTGGGGGCGCTGTACCCCAGTTAACATATTGTTTACCTATGTGGTCCCCAGGGCCCTTCACTTTGCACAAAAAGCCAGGCCAGACCACTGGGCAGGCCATCCCTCTCCGATGACCTGATGGTTTCTTCTGAGCTGCAGTGTGCTGTCGTACTTCACGGTCACTCACCTGGGGACCACCCTTCCTAATGCTCTTATGCAAATAAAGACAAGCCGCTGCTGGGGGCTCTGTAGTTGGCCAGGCGGTGTTGCTCCCTTCTTCTGAGATGAGTTTCCTAACATACTTGAGGGTGCTATGTCTTTTCCTTGTCCTCTTTACTCTTACGTGTTCCTTTCCTGTGTTGCGTTGATTGATCAGAATTTCCTTAGAAAGCACAGCTTGTTCTTTCCCTGTGGTCCCCACCGGGCGTCAGTGCTGCCTGCCAAGTGCAGGCCCATCTTGTTTTGCCTCTCAACGTAGGTTTGCTAGAGGAGGGAGTCTCCGGCAGAGTTAGAAAGGCCCAAAGTGAGATTTGTGAGGCAGCTCCTACTGTACTCTGAAATATCTGGTGAATTTTTATCAGGCGCTGGATATTTTCCTTCTTCTCCCTCCCAACTTAGGTGGCAGTGTTCTCTTGCAAAATTAAGTATTAGGAAAGTAAAACGGAAGGGAAGCTGAGGGCGTGTTCTCTGCAGTCCTGTGCCTGTGTTTCTCAGTTTTCTCCAAGATCTTCTTGGTACAAAGACAAAACCCTTATCCCAAGCCTAAGTTTGCTCACACGTTTTTAGGCAACACCGGGCACAACTGATCTCAGTGTGAATCTTCTGCCTTGGAAGAGAAAGTGATCTACAGGGCTTGATCCCTCCCTGCGGGTCCAGAGCGTACCGAAGAGAGGACCCCAGTGGCTCTGGGGATGGGGTCTGCGTTCGCCCCGAAGGTTCCCAGCTAGTTCTTTGTGCACCAAGCCACACACACTGGTTCCAGGCTGCTTTTGTGGAGAGCGCATGCCCAGAGATCTCGGGTAGTCCTGTACTGTCCCTGCGTGGGTCCCCAAAGCCTTTCTACTTTTTTTATTTTTTTTTTTTAGGTTTTTTGAGACAGGGTCTTGCTTTGTGGTTCAGGCTGGCCCTCAGCTCAGCCTCAAACTCACATCACAATCCTCCTGCCTCTGCCTCCCGAGTGCTGGGATTACAGGTGTGAGCCACCACGCCCGGCACTGTGGTATGTGGTACTGGTTGCTGCTGGGTGTGGGTCTCCACACCCAGTATTGTTATGTGGTTACCGGGGAATCGAACCGGGTCCTTGCGCTTGCAAGACAGGCGCCGGAACCACTGAGCTAACTCCCCGGCCCGCCTTTCTATTTTTGATTTGGCAAAGTTTACAGTTTAAGCTGAGCATAAGCGCATGGGGGCTGAGATGGGGGGCTCTGAAGCTGACATCCTTCTTACGATAGGTGCTGGAGGCCACAGCAGAGAGACCCCGCATCAGTGTGGAGGCCCAGGGTGAGGACAGCCAGGCCCCGCACCCAGTCAGCTGTCTCCAGAGGCTGGGGTGGGGGTTGGGTCTGATGGGCTCCAGGACAGTGGCCCGCAGGGCTGACGAAATATGAATTCTCCTTCAAGCACCGACGTGCTCTTCTCTTATTACAGGTAAATCAAAGCTGGACGGTCCTTCTCAACCTGTGAGTTCCTCCTTGGGTGAGTGGAAGTCTGAGGCTTTCTGGAATAAATGAGTCACTTTTGCTGGTGAGGAACCTGAGCGGTCACAGGAGGAGGGCGGAGGGGGATCCCTATGTCTCCGGCTAGCAGTCCTGTCTGTCTGAAGGGGAACCGCCAGCCTGCAGCGCTGCTGAGCCCCTGGGCTGAGCCTGGGCTGACCCGCAGTGCAAACTGCACAAGGGATTTGGATGCCGAAGGAGATGCGCGGGGGAGGAGTGCGGTGTCACAGCGTTCGCCTAGCGTGTGAGGCCCTGGATCCCATCCCATGTCTGCAAGGGAAGAAGAACGATATGTGCCCAGTGGAGTATGACTCAGTCATAAAAAGGAAAATTTGTCTTTTGCAGGAAAATGGATGGATCTGGAGATCATCATTAAAAATGGATGGATCTGGAGATCATCAATAAAATAAGTGAGGCTCAGGAAAACAAATATTACATGCTCTTCTTAATATGTGGAATCTAAAAAGATGACAAGAAAATAGATGATAATTACACCCTAGGAAGGGCAGACACAGGAGGAAAGGGGGGACGTAAGGGTAGGTAACAGGGGGTGTGAATATGATCAGGACACGTGATATGCATTGAATGAAGAGGAGAGTGGGGTGAGGCTAGGGCCTAGGGGAAGTGGTTAAAGCATATTATATGCGTGTACGAACCTGCCCACGTGAAAACCATTCATTTGTATAACCAATATGCCCTGCCAAAACACATGGGGCAGAAGGCGGAATGTCAGAAATAATAGTGTAAAACACACCACTAATGGATTTTGTATTGATTTGCTGTTGGAATAATAATGTTCCGCACCCATGGAGTCCAGTAACAAGTCGTCGCGTGAATTCACCCATCCGGCCCTCCCTTCAGGATGTGCATGCTGGAGAATTTCAGCTTCTCCGTGGGGGCTGGCATCCTGTGTCCCTCCGCAGGGCTGTTAGGGAGTGTCCCGACTCAGCCGTGACCACTCCTTGCACACTGAAGGAGCACACGCCGCCGTCAGCTCACTCCACCTGGGAGGACCGACCTTTCCACACAGAAGGGCCTCGCCAGGGCCTGGGAAACTGGGAACAGAGCTAACAAGGCTTTGGAACAGAGTGAGTAATTGAAAAGGGCTGGGGGCTCGCTGACATGTGTGAGTAAACATTTTCCTTTTCCGTTTGGAAGCTGTGACCATTGTAGCCAGCTGGCTCAGTTTTTCAAGTGCTAAGTGAGCACGTGCCAGCTTTCCACACGCTGCCAAGAGCTGATGGGTGCCTGACGGAAAAAATGAGGCGCTGATAGTGACTTGTGCTGGTGCTCAGCACGACAAGTGGAGAAGTAGCTCTTGGAAAAGTAGATACTTGCAAATGGAAAAGGCAAATCGAGAGAACACTAATTTTTTTTTTTTTGGCTTTGGTAAATAGAAGTTTTACTCCATTTAAGTTTTTAGTCCATTGAAATTCTTTCAGAATAAACAAATACTAATGCTTATCAAATGCTGGAGTCCAGTGCTGAAGGGAGAAAGCATGGTTCCAGGTTCAGAGCATCAGGAGAGACATTACCGGCCATCTGCTCTTTCCTACCCAGTTATATGCGAGGGGACTCATGGGGGATGCTTGTTGGGGCCACCATAAAGTTTACTCAAGGAAGTACGAAGGCTGTGATCAGTATTCTTACCAAACAAGACTTCTCTCGGTTTCCTACCCCAAAAGGTTTGAATCTATACCTTTTGGTTGGAACTCTGGCCTCGTCTACTGGTCAGACCTCACTGCTGGGGAGTGTGGCTACATGTTAGTGTCCTATCACTATCACAAACACCTGAGATGAACCAACTTAAAAAGAAGAAAGGTTTATTTTAGCTTTCAGTTCTGGTGGAGACTGTTCATGCTTGATTGGGCCTCTTGCTTTGGCCCAGGGGCAGCCCAGAACATGGTGGAGGAGGCTTGCTCATCTCCAAGGCCCATGTGGAAGAGAAAGGCCTGAAGCACTGAACTCCCAGTGTCCTCAGAAGGCACGCGCCCCAATGACCTATGACCTCCCATTAAGCTCCACCTCTTAAGGGTCCCACCACCAAGCTGGGGACCAGGCCTTTAGCACAGGAGCCTTTGGGGGCAGACTGAAAACCTGGTAAACATGTTGCTTATTGTTACTAGGTGCCTGACCAATTTTCCTTCTCAATGACTTTCCTACCCGCCCCATTGAATGTTGGGTCCCTTGGAGTTTGTCCTAGGCCTGCTTCTCATATCTTACTCTTTCTTGGGGAGAGGCTGACTCCTATGGGTGACTAACTCCCGCCTTAACTCTTCAGCTTGGACTTTTGCTCCAATTTCTTCATTGCTGTATTGACGTCTTGCCAGATATGTCTTTCTGGATTCTTCAAGGGACCCTAGTAAACACTTCAAAATGGCGCTTGTTTTCCCCACATTATCCATGCTGAGTGTTTCTCACCTGCCACGTCCTGCCCCCTCATGACTCTCTGGGCCCCACAGGCATGGCCTTTATGTGTGTTCCTAACCTCTCCTCTTTTCTGGCTTCCTCGTGGGTTTGGCTCATGGCAGGAGACCCCAAGGCTTTTATTAAAAGCTGATAACTCTGAGTGAAAGAATAGACTATGGCCAGGCGCAGGCCAGCATGCACATCCTGGAAGGCCCCAAAGCCTTCCAATCAGGTTAGGAGTGAGTTGAAACGTACTGAGTTCCTCTTGCTACAGCCACGGTCCCGTTGAGTACCCTCCTGACTAGCTCTTTGCTCCCTTTCTTTTGAAGTCCAAGCTTACAACGGCTTCAGCTGGCCCGCAGGTGCCTCTCTATCCCCGTTTGTTCCTCTAGCCTCACCCACAAGTCTGGTCCCTTTTCTAATGATCCTGTATTCCTTACAGCAAAGGCACTGCCTGTGTCTGGGGACCACGCGCAGACTTCTTCTGGGGGTTCCCTCCCTCTGCATTCTTCCATCGGTAGTGCCAGTGTCAACTCAGAACCCCAGTCGGAAGCGAGAGGCATCTTTGTTTCCTACTCTTCACCATACTATTGCTAACAGACACAACATTCTGTGGCTTCTTTTTCCTCAGTACTTTTGTTTTCCGGTCCTTTGGACTCCCCTTATGGCTCCAAAGTGATTTGAGCTTGACACGACTGAAAATCAAGGACAGCACCATGGTGGAAGAGAAAGAGATCATATGGAAGCTATAGCAATGATGGAAGATGGGCTCACCCTCTGAACAACTGTCTTGGGGTGGAGCTAAGGAAAGGAGCTCAAGGATACTAACCCCTTCTGAGGAAACACCCTTTGGATTCTACTTCTTAAAGTACCACCATCGGCCCACCCTGAGAACCAAGCTCTTGATGTATGTGGAGATAGACCTGAACCACATCCTAATCACAGACCCCAAACCAGCAAAGCCAAGGCGGTTTCTCCAGAGCCTGCTAGAGTAAGGGAGTCAGCCACCATCACTGTGTCTGATGCTCATAGGTCAAGGAAAGGGCAGGTGTCAAGTGCTCCCTGTAGGAAACTTGTCAGGGAGAAGCTGCAGGGTGGCTTCAAGTGTGAGACATCTGAAATGATTGGTTGGTGGAGTATATACCTTTCTCCCATTGGTCCTAAGTTGGAAGTAGTGACAAATACTAGGAAAGTAATCATTTCTTAATCGTGTCCTGATCTGGGTGGGCCAATTGTAGAGATTACTGTTTAACTTTCTGGACTATCACTATAGATAACAATCTGGTTTCTTCCAATTCTGACTTGTAGCAGACTGGCTTTCTGGGTGGTCTTTCATAACTGAATGGTTGGTGTCCAGGGAAAGAGGCTGGAGGCTGTAGATTCCACTTATGTTTTTAGGTACCATCTGGCCATGGTCTATTCTTTCACTCAGGGTTATTGTCAGCTTTCAGGACAGAGTGTTTTGGTTGTTCCTGATCATGAACACAGTACATTCTCATGTTGAAAGTTCTAAGCAATCTGGGAAGATATAAAAGGAGACGAATCATCCCATGTCTTCCTGCCAGAGGTCAGTGCCCTTAGCATTTTAATGACTATCTTTTTGTGATCGCTAAATCAGTGATGTGGAAGTGCTCAGCCTCCGCATGATATTTCTGCCTGGGGATTTACCAGAATCCAGTCACCTTGCTTGGCCTTTCAAACCTCTGGAAGTGTGAGAAAAAAGTTTGTTTTTAATACAGACATTCACACTGCATGACGAAGTTCCAGATCTGCCACTAGGTTGGTAACTGAATGAATTGCTAAATGAGGACTTGTTTATAGTATGTATATTACAATGTTCAGAGCGAGGAAACTGTCAAGGGAAACTCCAGCCTGATGACTTTGCTCTTATTTGTATAACTCAGATGCAGCACTGTAATGTTTAACACAACATAAAACTACAGACTGTACTGTGCGGTGTAATAAACAAAAATAACAGAACTCTATAAACAAGGCACCTGTTACCAAAAGACGACACCGAGGCTCTACAAACAAATGTACAGAACTGTCCCTAAAAGATGGGTTGTAAGTCTGAACAGCCATTAAACAGGTAGACTGATAGACAAGGGGTATCTGTAAATGACTCAGGCGCTAGCGTAGCAAACTGAAAGTCCTGACCCGAAAATACAAACCCTCCAGCTCTGTCGACCAGTCCCATGAGCCATTGAACGCCTCGGTTATTACTTGTCAAGATGGCCCTAAGTCTCCTGCACACTTTACCTCCTTTCCCCTTCTTCCCAGATCAGCCCACTAGACTTTTGTGGGGAGTGAAATGTTGTATTGGTGAAAATACCTTGAACTTTTGGCAGGTAAACTCTCACAGTTAGCACCGCAGTTCTCCATAAAGAATGGATGCATGGGGATCTATTCATCCCAGAAGAGAGAACTTAAGGCGAGATGTCTGGGAGCAATGCAGGTTACCCAAGGTGCACTGCAAACAGCAAGAATTTAAGACTTGAAGAGAAAGTAGCTCAGTTTAGGTGCAAGATTGAGCTGGGATTTTACATTCCCCAGGACAGGGGGTTGTGCACAACCACAGTGGCAGTGGTACCCCCACCCTGCACATCCCGCATACCCTGCAGCTACTCCTGAAGGCCTTCCATGCAGGAGCCTCAAGTGAGAGATGAGAGGACACGTGGTTGCGGATCAAGGCCCAGCAGGTGCTGCCCGGCTCAGCAGCTGGCGGCCATCTCCTGGACCCTGCTCTGTAAGTGTTTCTGAGGTGGCTGAGGGAGATGAAGTCTGGAGAGCCAGGCCTTTGTCATAGGGGCAGCAGCAGGGAGAGGTGTTAGGAGCACCCGAGCCGCAGACATCACAGATTGGGGTCAAGTTCTCCTTAAACCGTACGTAGCGTGTGCGGAGCAGGATGGCGGCCCCACTGATGTCCTCATCCTGATCCTGGAGGCAGTGAACCTGTGTATTGTGTGGCAGTGGGACCCAGCCCTCCTCCAAGGGCTCCCAGCCTTGAAGAAAACACAGATGCACCTGGCCCACTAGGATAGCAAAGGGATTGAAAGACCAAAGTGTGTCAGTCTGCATGAGTCTCTATGACAAAGTACCACGGAGTGAGACATTTACTTCCTACAGTTCAGGTGGTTGAAGCCCAACATCAAGGGCTGCTGGTTTGGCTCCTGACCAGGGGTTCCTTTTTGGCTTGTGGCCGCCTTGTCACTGTGTCTTATGTGCTTAGAAGAGAGGGGACCTGCACACTGAGGTCTCTTTCATAATTGTCCTGATCCCTTCTCCAGGGATCTACTCTCAGGACCTAATTGTCTCTTAAAGAAAACACCCACCTAGAACTACCGCTCATTAGGGTTCAGCATACAAGTTTTGGGGACATAATTCAGTTCACAGAGAGGAAGAATGGAAAGGTGGTGAGCTGATTGTCTCGGGTGGTGGTGACAACATAAGAGTGTGGTGCTGGGTGGAGAATCAGAGCCTTAGGAATGTTCCAGACCTGGAGGTCAGAACCACAGTGCCTTTGTTCTGTCCAGCTGCCCAGGGACCTGGGGTGCTTCAGGTGTCCTCTGAGGAAAGATGTTTACTGAGCAGACCGTTTTTAATTCTGTTTTTTCCAAAAGGCTGGCAGAAGATGTTGCTCATCATCTCTGGGATAGAGGAGGTTCCAGTAGGTTCCATAACTTGCCCAGGTCGCCTGACCTTCAAAGCCTGTATTTCCAGGGCACTTGCTCTATTTTGTAATCCTCCCTGCTAGGTCTTTGGAAAAGTAAGAAGGTACAAGCTCTCTGTCTCTAAAACGAGTCCCTAAGACAGTGGCTGGAGTATAACAGGAACCCTAGAAGTATTTCTGGAATCAGCGAACCATTTCCTTTCCTTTAAGACTAATCACTTGGACGGTTAAAGGGGCCTGGAAATGGGAGGGAGAAATTGGAAAGGGAAATAAAAAGGATCAGAATGTGATACGTGAATGTTCCAATATTTATATTGAATATATTCACTATGTATTGCAAACATACACCAGTAAAAAATTTTAAAAGGAAACAAAGATCTTTAAAGAAGGACTATCTATAAATTTTTGATGTTCCCCAGATCATTTTTTGTCTCCTTTGATGCTGGATGACTTTTTAAAAAAAGTCGTATTCTATGTCCAAATAGATTCCAAACACATTCCCAGAGTTCCAACTCTAGAGGTCGTTGGCTATTGGGATGGGTAGTGCAGTCCTGTATTTTTCTGTAGTTTTGCTAACTTTTGGAGCCTTGCCTGGATAGAATTAGAATCTCTGCTAGCTCATGTGTTTGTAAGGTGTGAAGTCAGTGGAACATCTGTATGTTTGTGCAGAGCGACGTGTGAACCCATGGAAACTTCCAGAATGTGGAGTATGGCCCCAGATTCACAGACAGGAACGGGAAATGAAGCAGAGGAAATGGCTGAGTTCTAGGAATGCAGCAGACCAAAAAAGGCACCTGCAGATAAGATAACTGAGAAATTGCCTTTCTTCCTTCCTGAAAGGGAAGCATTTCTGCGTCTTCCCAGGAGAGGATCAGAAGGGATTTGTGTCTTGAGATGAGATTCTTCAGAAGTCTTTCCTCCAAAGCCGGGACTATAGAAGGCTAGGACCTGAGCAGCTCTGAAGGGTAGAGCATGAGGTTTTATTAGGAAAAGCTGGCAGAGGTCTTTCAGGAGAAAAAGAAAGGACCCCAAGATCTGCAGATGGGAGGTCTGAGTGCGGCAAGGGCGGGCTGAGCCTGCTTCCCACCCACAGGGAAAGGGTAGGGTTTCGGGGGTGGTAGGTGGAATGAATCCAGACATGTCTGTAGGGATTGTTAGAGGGGGAGATGGCAGGGATGTAGGCATGAAGTGCTGACGTGTCATGGCTCACGTGACACGCTTACAGAGGTGACCTCCTGCTTCTGGAAATTGCCGTGTGAAATGCTTGCACATACCCATCAGTCATTTTCAGGGCCTGCTTGCATACATTTGCTGTGTGATCCTAACCCACGATCCGTGGCTCGCCCAAGCAGTGGCTCACTGCAACAGCCCATCCCACCAAGAAAGGCAAGACCGGCCGACTCCTATAGGTCTGGGCAGCGAGAAGACCCTGTTGAAAAGCTTGAACGTGCTGTACAGCCTGCGATTTGGTAGTTTGTCTTCTCTTTCATCCTCTTGTAAATAAACCTCTGCCTCACGCTCCTTTCATTTCTGACTTCCTCGTTCTGCACTGGACAACCTGACTTCTTTATTCTCCACTTGGGGAGATCTTTGGCTTTCAGTCAGCCTCATCCCACTCCTGCTGTCCTCACCGGAGTGAGGTCTTGGGCTTAGAGAGACAGAGGGTCTTTTCACAAGAAAGACCCCTCGTTTTCTGGACCTCCGCTGACACTACATGTTCCTCTCCTGACCCCAGGCAATTGTGAGTATGTCCTGCTGTGCTAAGGGGAGATGAAGTTGAAAACCCGGGCAAGGCTCCTAATGAGGAAGATCAGCACACATCGCCAAAGAGGCCCAGTGTCACCACAGGGTCCATATCAATAGTGGGCAGAGGAGATGGTCATATGAGAAGGGCCAGTCCTACCTGGCTGGCTTTGAGGATGGAGGAGGAGGCTGGGAGACAGGGAAAGTGTGTGGTCTCTGGAAGATGGGAAAGATGAAGAAGGAAGCAGATTCCCTAGACCCTGCAGAGAGGCCCCAGTCCCGCTAAAAACTTGATTTTGGCTCAGCGAGATCCAGAGTTAGACTTTGAGCCCACAGAAAGGTCAAGTAACACGTTTGGATGAAGCCACCGAGTATGGTAATTTGTTCTATCAAAATTAGGGAGGTAGCATAGCATTCCCAGAGACCAGGCCGGGCGAGAACGTAGTGTGAATCTTAGTGGCCTTCCTGAGTGCCGTGAAGTCGAATTCAGGCCCACATAATCAATCCTGTGTCTTCCGACGACGTATGCAATTTTAGGAAGCAAGATCGAAACCAGAAACCTTTCCGTATAATTTCTGGACTGTCTAAGCCTCTTGGGCCATTTACATAGGGATGGATGGAGCCTCGTCAGCTCGTACAGAACAGCCCAACCATGGACTGGTGCTCAGCACTGGGTCTAGGCAAACACAGGACTGTGATGCACTTTGCACCCAAGGGTGGGGGACTGATTCCCAGGGCTACGACCACAGCTGTTTTTCTAAAAGAATAAGAAGCAGAATCAACCTCATCAAAGTGCACTCATAAAAGAGCCCAGTTTCCAGCCGTGTTTTGAAAAGGGTGAGATCTTCCCAGATGGGAGGAAAGAGGACTTCTAGAAACAGATGTTAAGAATCCACTGCTGGGGGTCTTAACAATGTTTCTGTAGTTGTTTTTAAACACTTGAGATGGGGTCACTATGTCATTAAGATGCCCAGGCTGGGCTCAAACTTGCAATCCTCTTGCCTCAGCCTCCCAGAGTGCTGGGATTATATGCATGTGCTGCCACACCTGGCTCAACTGATTGCATTTTGCATTTGCTCAGAGCTCAGTTTTGTGCCGGTGGGAACAGAACCATAATAAGTCTACTGGTGACAGGTGACAGAAATGTCCATAACGCTAAGGCCAGTTCCAGTAGAGAGCTTCCAGGAGGCAGGTTCTGCAGCGTGAGCTGGGCTTTCTCCCTCCTGAGGACTCTTATTGACCAGCATGCTTTACTGAGCTCTTCCACTGAGGTACTGACCTATGAGGCCCCAACCTGGGAAGGACAGGGGTACCTCATGCCTACCAGCAATCAGAACCATGTACCACAATACCAGGCGTAGTGGCTCATGCCTGTATTCCCAGCACTCAGGAGGCAGAGGCAGGAGGATTGCTGTGATGTGAGTTTGATGCTGAGCTCAGGATCAGCATGAACTACAAAGTGAGACCCTGTCTCATAAAAAAAAAGAAAATAAAGGTGATTTGCAAAAATTTGCACCTATGAACACAGATGCCAAAAGCTGTCCATGCAAGTGCCTCACACTCTTGCCAGGTGTGCTCAGACCTGGTGCAAAAAATGACAGGGAAAATGAAGAAGAGAAAGAGTTTAGCTGAAAAGTCCAAGATCTGAGCCTAAAGCCACATAATACAATTTTTAAAATTGAGAGCTAAAATCTGAAAGTCACCTAAACCTGCTGTCTGTTATGTGTTTAGAGTTGAAAAATGTACACAAATTAATAAAGTTGCTGAAACAAGAGACTCTTGCTTGTGTTTGGATTTCATGAGCTTTTTGTAGAAGTCAGTGACTCATGGTGGACAGAAGGCCTTGAACACCCTGTTGGGAGAGTTTACTTGTGTGAGGGGATGTGTAGATGAGTCTAAGCAAAAGCAAGAGAGTTATACCCAGAGAGGAGGAATGACCTTCGCCTTCAGTCTGCCAGGAATCTGTCTGGAAACACCTCTCTGTGGAGCGGTGGGATTTGCTGTCCATTATCAGCCAATGTGGCAAGTGGCGCGAGCTAGTCCCATCTCTCTGTATGTGGGAGTGGACCAGACACTGTTGCTGTGCTGTGTCTGCCCCTAGGAGGTTGCGATGCAGGGGGTGGTCCTGTGTTTGGGTGAGCTCAGACACCAGCAAGAGAAGTATCTCCACTAAACAGACCCCTGGGCTGGGGTGGGAGGGAGTCCCACTCTCCTGAGCATTCCCACTCTGGAGCTCAGAGCCAACCTCCAGATGTAGTGTGGAGGGGTCTAGGGCAGTGTCGTCACCAAAAGCAATCCAGGCATTGAGCTCTGAGTTTTGAAGTGTGGTTGCTGCAACTTTGAAAAACTTCACACTCTGTATCTCTGCAAGGTTCATGGCCAGGGTGCCAGGGTGCCAGGGTGCCAGGGGAAGGGCCATGCTGGGCCGGACTCCCTGAAGCTCCTTGCCATGCTGTACCCAACCCAGAGTCAAACACAGGCATCTCTGAGCAAAGCTGACCCTGTTCAAAGATTGAGGCCATCGCTCATTGTCGTTGCTGTCTTAATTAGACATCGTTTGTTAAGGAAAGCATTGTGGGGACTGGGCAAAAGCCAGACTTTGCTTCCTCCAAAGTCCTCACTGGAACAGAGAGAGATGAGGGAAAATGATGTGTGTCACTGGCTCTGGCACGAGGTCTTTGAGGACAGGGACCATGTCTTCTTGATCTTTACATCCTCAGCACAATGCTCCATATACTTTAATTCTTCAGTGCAGCCCGGGTAAATAAATGAATGAGGGCAGGAAGATATTTCCGTTGGGGAATAGGATGTATTAGGTTCAAAGAACCTAGAAACAGAGTGGCTGGCGATGGGATGGTGCTGGGAAAGACAGTAGTCTTGTGCTTTTGCAGACTGAAGTCAGCCTTCGGTGGCTCCTGAAAACTGCAGCTTACACAAGAGCCACACAAGGTCCTGGAGCTCACCCAGCATGGGGGCGGGAGAGCTATGTGGAAGCAAAGCTTTGCAGTGTCCTCCAGGGACCTTGGACACCAGTGTCGCCCACACTCACAGCTTCTATTGGGAGAATTTCCCCAGATAAGTGGCTCTGATACTTTGGTCACAATTCATGGATCCAGGTGTGGACGCCTGGTGGAGGAGTTGCTGTAACAGGCTGAGCAGGGTCCCAGGAGGTGGCTGGAAGTAGAGTTGTGTTCAATAGGAGCTGGCTAAGTGGACGACGGCTGCATCAGCCACACCCTTTCTCCCTCCGAGTCTGAACCGGCACTAAATAGGGAAGTCGTAGGAGCAGTAGGAGCAGCAAAGGTGGAGAAGATTCAAAGAGAAGGCAGCTGGCAGCTCTGAGGGAGAGGGACGAGAGGAGAATGAAACCAGGGCAATGTGGGTGGGCGAAGAATGGAGAGGGAGCTGCTGGCCCCCAACATGGTGGGCACTGTGCTCTGGGGTATTTGGGGTCAACCCAATGCAACTGTAAGTCCACATGCGTCTGAATCCCAATGACAGCGCTGACTCAGCTCTCATGAACCCCAGATGTGTGGAAGCCAAGACTCTGCCACGCTCTGGAGGGAATTTGTGCTCAAGCTGGGGCTCCATGCACCAGTGTGATTGAAGAAAAAGTGGATATTTAAACTAAATCTTCTCTTTCACTTTAAACATCCTCATCCTATCACCCTTGCCATTTTCTGAGCAGCTCTGGAGTCCTCTTTGATGAGTGTCTTTAGCTGCACGGTGGTGGCTACCTCTACATCCTGTATTCCTCCATGTCATTTCTCTTTCACCTTCACTTTGATTTTGGGAGGAGCCAGAAGTCGCATGGTGCCAGATCCATGAGTGCAGCGGACCATGAAGTTTCCACAGCTGCGCCTCCGTGGGATGGTGCCCGGCAGCAGCCACACTCGCCTCAGCTTGGATCACGCGTTCACGATGAAGGCCCCCAGAACTGATTAAGAAAATGGCCAGAATGATGGGATGAGTGTGTTTGAATTGAGGGGGAAGATTTTGAGGAGGATTCACCCTAACATGTTTTTTATGGTAATAAATTAAAGAAATTAAAAAAAAAAATTCACCGTATATTTTGATCACATGGCATCTGTTAAGTCGTGGGTATGAGGGGAAGGATGAGGGCTGCCATGTGGACAGGGCTCTGAGCAGGGCGAGTGAGCGACGCACGCTGCTCTAGGTGTGGCGGGGCTGAGGAAGGCCACCTGCACCCTGCAAATCTGTGGGGCCTCCTGATGTCCAGAGGTGGCCGGAAGCACGGTGATGAACTTCCAAACCGCCCGAGGGAGCAGTTAAGGTGCCAGATGGCTGCTCCTGGCCTAGAAGACAGCTGTGAGCTGCTCCCCACGGCCCTGCAGCCGGGACATCTCAGGGCATACCTGCGGCTCTTTCTGGGAACCACTCATCTATGACGAAGACGCACCTGATGTGATATGTGAAACTTTGAAGAGTGGTGGTCTGCTATGACAGGGCGAGCATGCGCCCCATGGACGAGGATGGGACAGCCTCTGGTTTCCTTCTGGGGCCGCCTGGAGAACTGCGGCCGGTCTGGGGTCACTGGCCGAGGCTGGGCTTGAGGAGGCACAATGCGGCTGCAGTGGCCCCACCATGCACAGTGGGGCTGGGCCCCAACTTGCTGTGTCTCAGACTTCCGGCCCCGAGGGCTGAGGCTTCACAGCGGACGTGAAGCTACCGATCGAAGGTGCGCTCACTGATGGGACACCTGTGTGGAAAGTTGGCTTGAAGCACAGATCTTAGTGCTCCCAATGAGACCCACTGTGCAGTTTAAGAAAAGAAGTTGTGATTGTCTTATCGTTCAGAGATAAGGTAAACAGAATTTTCTGAGGTGGCAGGAGGGACAGAAATTATTATAAAGAAAGTATAGAATCAAAGAGGTTGGCTGACTTTTATACCCTCCAGTTCTCAGTTCTGGAGTATCTATGTTCACTGGCAAAATGAAAGAAAAAAATACAAACACGTATGAAGGTTTTGAAAGAAGCCAAGAGAAGGTTGCATGGAGGGATGGACAGTGAGTCTCTCAGACTCTTCTTTGTTATCATTACCCTGCAGATCTGCAAATGATACCTGAGCTTTTCATCTGAAGTCGAAAGTCTTAAAAAAAAAAAAAAAAAAGAAAATCATAAAGAAAGCAAAGAGATGTGGGATATCTTGTAGATAGCCAGACGGGCTTAGGGGGGTGACCTGTGCCCTCAGCTGGGAGCTGCTCGGGGATGAGAGGTTTCTTGCTGAGGGTCCAGGAAGGCTGTCCTTGAGCTGCTATGAGGTATATGGCCGAGCTGCAGGAAGTCTAGGCCCCAAGCTGGGAAGTCACCCTGGAGCTGAGGTCCCCAGGGGCTGTGCTGGGCATGAAGGGCCTGGAGAGGACTTCTGGGGACACAGGCTCCATGCAGAATACACCGTGGGTGAGTCTGCACTCAGTGACTCTATGATCTGGCAAGAGCCACACTACAAGTGAAAAAGGAACTGAGAGTCATGGTGTCCAAAGAACGCAGCAAAGTGGCACTCGCCTGGCATACCCGGGAGGAAGGTTGAGGCAGAAGGATCATAAGTACAATTATGGGAAATTAGGGAGATCTGTCCTGAAAATAAAGTTACAGGGCTAGAGGTGTAGCTCAGTGGCAGAGGGCTTGTCTAGCCTGTGTGATGTCTGGGTTCAATCTCCAATGTCGGATAAAGAAAGCACAAAAGTAGAGAAGCTACCTCATGGGAAATAAATAATACCACAAATAACTGTCCATTCAGTGTCAGAAATGGACCCCTGAGGATTGCTTACGGCAAACCTGGAAGTTACATGTAAGTTGGGGCCCATTTCATAAGAGACCATGTGCCTCAGACCCCATGGCCAAAGGCATGCTGGGAGAAGATGGCTGAAGGGAGATGGAGACGAGGCTGGGAGCAGCATGGTGGTCCCCGGGTGCATGAGGACAGCACAGCCACAGGACAAGGGCCTCATGTGCTATGATGGTATCACATTCCTTGAAAGAGAAAGGGTACAGCCTTGTGCTGGTCACACACATCCTTGGTGGTGGGCTTGGGGCTCGGTAGTCTGGCTTTTGCCCAGTCCCCACAATGCTTTCTTTAGCAAACGATGCCTAATTAAGACAATGACGACACTGAGTGATGGCCTCAATCTTTGAACAGGGTCAGTTTTGCTCAGAGATCCTCATGTTCAACTCTGGGTGGGTTGGGTATGGCATGGTGTAGGAGCTTCAGGGAGGCTGGCCAGCATGGTCCTTCCCCTGGCACCCTGGCACCCTGGGCGTGGACCCTGCAGAGATGAGGAGTGTGAAGTAACAGACGAGATGGGGCCCCTGGCAGTGGGGTTCCCAGCTGCCTGAGAGGCTGATGCAGCGCACTCTCTGACTCGGAAACGAGGATCTTCAGAGTCAAAGGGGCCCCTAAGAGCACTGAGTTGGCCTTGGTGAGAACCAGTGTAGAATAATGGCAGCTGCCTGGGAAGAAGTTGCCCAGTGCCAGGGCTGCAGGTATCACGAAGTGTCCCTCCTCCAGTCCTTCAGAGTGTATACAGTTGTTGGCTGGTAGAACAATTCTTCAGGAGAGAGGGGTTCTCTGATCTTTACCCTGTGCCACGTTCTGTGATGTAAATACCCCTACCACTGCTCCCAACGGCGAGCTAATCAACCCTTGGCCAACCCAGGTCCAGAAATTCCTAAGCATAGATTCTGTGCCATTTACAATAGAATCACATCCAGATATGCCCACTAAAGGAGAAAATGCCCCAAGTCAGAGATGCCGTGGCACACAGCAGAGCCTGGCTATTTCCTCTGGTGACCTTGTGGCTGCCTGGAGCTGCCCTTGCACCTACTGCCCAGAATCACGAGAGGATACAGTTGCATATTGCTAGCTCAAGAAAACAGCAAAATTCAAAACTTGGAATTCCAAGTACAGTTTCTAGAGAATGCATATAGCTTTCCACCATCGTAAAACACCAAGTTCAAACCTCCTGAATCAGAACCTGCCTTTTGTCACCTTTCCAGAGCAAGATAAACCCTGCCCCAGCACACGTGAGGCAGGTGGAGATTTACAGTCCCTGGAGGCAGGTTGTAGAGAGTCCTGGGATCACAGACCGAAAGGAGAGGTCTCCCAGGAATGGGAGCTTGGCTATAACCCCCTTCAACAGAGGCCCAAGCTGCACTGGGGACCGGTGCGATACCCTCTAGGACCACTGCTGTGCCCAACAGGGACCCCTCCCTGTGGGAGGGAGTGAATCAGTCTGGCCTGGGCCTCTCAGTGGGCTCAGCTCAGTGCTTCTCGCTGTACACATCCGGGCTCCCAGGCTTGCGTCCCCTCCCCCCGCCCGCTCTGCTCGTGCCTGTCACATTCTCAGTGATTTGACATCTCCTGGGGGCCTCTTCTGTCTCCCCTTGTTCTTTGTTGATTTTTGTGTGCTATTTCTTTTGAGACAGGGTCTTCCTTTATAGGGCAGAACGGCCTTGAACTCACTTGTAGCCCCAGCTGAACTTGAACTCGCTGTGATGCTCCTGCTCAGCCTCCCGAGTGCTGGGATCACAGGTGCGTGCCACCACGCCCGGCTGCCTCTCACGTGCCACTTAGGACAAATCGTGGGACACTCCAAAGAGCAGTTTGGTGGAGGACTGGAAATGCAGTCGGAGGGGAGAGAGCTGAAGCCCCGTGCTCTGAAGGCTCAGCCCTGCCGTCCCGCCACTGGCTTCCCGCGTCCTCTGAGTCTCTCCATCTGAAAGCTCTTCAAACACGAAGGCGCCCTGGGCCAGCAGGGACCGAAGTCTCTACTCACAGTCAGCACCAGCTTGCCAGCATGTCCTCCGGCCCAGTCAATATCAGGTAATACTTAAACCCCCCCCCAAACCCAAGCCCTTTCTCACCTGCTGAGGTGATACAAATTCTTGGCCCACTGGAACTGCCAGACTAAGGCCTTCGGTGTTTTAAGCCGTAAGTTTTTGGCTGTTGTCACAGCTCGATACAGATAGACGTAGTACCACGCTGTTACTCCCCAGTATGTGGGGAGGGGACTGAGGTTAAGGGGCTCGTGTAAGGCCATGCAGTCGGAGCTGGACAGGGGCAATCCTGTCCCTAAGTGAGGGGCACACTGCCCCCCTTTAAGTCAGCCTGTCCTCAGCTGCGCTTCGACAAAGAGGGAAGACCCACCTCGGCCCAGTGCAGGACCCCGGCCTCCAGCGTCTCAGGCCAGCGCCCTGCCCGGCTGTGCGGTCTGCCGGTTCCTCCCCATTCACCTGGGGCATGGGAACATGTAGCCCAAACCAGGCCAGGGCTGGAGCTCCTGTGAGGAGCAGAGGGCGAGCCTCGCTCCTTCTCTTCCCCGCTACCCTGCCTAGGATGGAGCCCCCATACCCTCATACAGCACGGTACGCTGAGCCAGTCTGGTTGGATCTCACTCAAGTTGCTGCAGTCAATCAATGATCACACAGCGTGAGCTTTTTTATGCATTTTGCCTGCCATCTGGGCAGAATGAGGGCCCGGTGACAGGATTCTGTCAGGGACAGAAGAGCAGCCAGCCACTCGGGTGTTTTGGGACCCACCAGAAGCTGCCCAGCTCCCCCTGGGTTCTGGTTTCTCACCGTTTGGTCCCAAACTAGTGTACAGGGTTCGACCTATGCCGGAGACTCCTGACACTGTGCCCTTACCCGGTGAGAGCGTCATGCCCGCTTCCTCCTATCAGCCAGATCCACTGCGCTCTGTGCTCTACTCCCCCAGGAGCGATGGCCACAGCTGCCATAAAAGGTACAGTACTGCCTCTCCGAGCCAGGACCAATCCTACCCTGAGGCCACCTGCCCTGTGTCCACAGCCTCCAGGGCCCTCACCGAAGGCACTGAGCATTCCCGGAAGTCTACCCGAGAGGGACAACCTCACTTCCCTTGCTTTCCTGGACTCCCGGGCCCTGCTTTGGGGCCCTGGGGCCCTGGGGCCCTCCTCAGGTGGAACAGACTCTGGGCCTGGGACAGCAGTGACAGACACAGGGGGCAGCTTCCATCCACGGGCTGGAAGTGAATGATCTGAGAACCGCTCTGGCCCGGGATTTCCAGTCCAGGGGGAGGCTCAACAGAATGGAGACATGTGCTTTTCTCCTGGCCCTGGCTTCGCAGGGACCCCTCAGTTTGCCCCAAGGAAGAAGCCACCAGGACGCCCGCAGGTCCACTCTTGGGGGGCTGGGCCCCTGCTGATGGTGCAGCGGCCCACTCGATGTGTTTCCTGACCAGGGCCGGCCAGCTGTGGCTCCCAGGCTCCCTCTCCCCAGATCCCTTGGGAAAGCCTAGAAAAACGCCAGCCCCTTCGAAGCCACTGGCGGCTGAGTGTGGGGGTGGCACATGTGCCTGTCTGCAACTCCCCAGGGTCCCCACAAGCAGAGAGAGCCAGCGCCTGCCTGGAAACCTGACTCACAGACCTTGCCCAGAGGGAAAATGCTCCTCTTGGAGAGGATCTGCTGAGGAGGATGGCAGCGAAGGGAGACAGGCGACCGACCCGACAGAATCTGGTGATGTGAGCTGTCCAGTGACACGTCTGAGTCAGGAGGCATTTTCTGGGTTCTAGGAAAGCTTGAGACTGGCTGTCACCCAGCCTCAGCTGAGCACCGTCCTTCGTGTCCCCCCGGCGCTCCCTCTTCCCGCCCTGGCTGGGTGCCTAGCCTATTGGAGGGGACTGCAGTGCTCTCTCCTGTTGCTTGGTGCTAGAAGGTGAGGGTGGCAGTGTGGGGCGACTTGTGACCTCACAGGCTAGAGTGACACGGAGGTGACTCTGGAATAGCTGGGACACATGGTCATCTCCTTTTCCTCCTCCTTCCCTGCCTCCCACTGGGAATCCTAGGAGAGCCTCATAGCCAGCCTCACCCCTTTCTGTGCCTGCAGGGCAGGGCAGGGCAGTCGGCTGTGCGCCAGGAAGCTTACTGGCCTAGGCCCCTCTGCCTGCAGCACCCTGTCCCACGTGGACTTGGGGGACATGTAGCTTGAGGGAAGGGGGAACCTCTGGACTTCCCTGGCCCCTGGAAGCCACCCTAGTCCCCAACCCGGGAGCCCTGGGGGACTCAGTGAGACACTAAAGTAGCTTGATGGTGGGCAAAGGGCCTCTGTGCAAACTCCTCGAGTGCTTCCTGGCAGGGGTGAGGCTGCCATGATTCTGCAGGGCCCCTTCCTCCTGTGTTGGACTTAGCCCTGCTGCCCGCTCTTGGCATAGCTACCTGGTGGTTTTCCTCGTGCTCTGAACATGCTTTCAATATACACTTCCCAGGAGGGAGGTGGATGTTGGTGGACAGGGAGGAAGACGCAAGTCATCAGCACCGGCCAGCAGCTCCTCTCGAAGGTGCTGGCTGAGCGGCACCACGAGCAGCTCATGCCCAGCCCAGCCTCCTCACAGGGAAGGAAGAGCGGGGCGCTGGGGTCTGCTGCTCTGCCCAGAGCCGACGGCTAACTTTTCAGGAGCTTCAGAATTAAGCAAAATATGGCCACTGTCAAGATTAGATTATGTAAACTTACAATCGCACCCATTATATGTGAAGCAGAGGTCATCTCAGTACCCCCAGTCCATCACCTTGCTACTGTATCAGCGCCCCCGAGGCTGTCTCACTCTGCTCTGTCTGTGTGGAGAGAACACCACATAATCGATTTCCATGCTTGTTTCTTCCCAGGGTGACATCACTTTTGAATGCCTGGGGATTGGCCACGGTAGGAGTACATACACCAGGGGCATTGTCAACACAGCCAATCAAGTTTCAGTTTATTGACTGTCCAGATAAAGGAAGCTTTTGTCCACAGGGAACATTCGGTGATGTTTGGAGACACTTTTGATGGTTTCGAATGACAGAGACACGGATGTGGGATGTGACTGGGATCTTGTGGGTAGAAGCCAGGAGTGCTGGTGAACATCCCACAGCGCACAGGACAACTCCACTCCATCTGCCACACCAGAATACGTAATTATCCACGTATCTGGTCTCAAATGTCAATATTGCCAAGACGGACAGACCCTGGCCTAGGTGAAGGAAAGTGGTGGGATTCTGTCAATAATGTAAAAGAAGCTTAAGAACCTCTTATGTGCACCTGTTATATCGTGAGCACCATGAACACTGAAGAAATTTTCTTCTCTCTGAAAACTATTATTTGACCCAGCACAGAACAATTCAAGTTGTTGAAAGTGTGACATCTGGGTATCTTCCTCTAACCTTGACCAAATGGAGACCTCCACAGTAAACTATGCTTGCTCAGGAGCCCGTCACCAGGCTGGCTGCAGCCTTGAGAGTCAGCAGAAACCAGCCAAAGCACTGTGTGAGAACAGGCCTTCACAATGAGATTCCGTACAGACGACCGGTTGCGAGTTGTGCTACATTCACCCTTGAGATTGGAAGAGTTTGGGTGTGCACAGTATTTTCCCTGAAGAGCCTGCCCCTGAATACTTAGCAGCACCCTACAAGTTAGAAGGTGCAGTTTTCCCATTTTAAATGTGACGCCCTCATTCTGTATCCCACACAATATGTTCACGGATTTTATATCTCGAGAGAGCACAGTGAAGTTCTAGGCAACTATTTTTCCAGGAGGACCGGGAAGGGGAGGGAGGACCCAAATGCCTTTGTGGGTGGGGTCCGTGGGTGGGTGGAATGGGACACCTCCTCTGCCATGTGACTTGGGCCCTGTGGAAGGTTCCCTGACGAAGTATCCCCTCCAGGGACCTGCCTGCAGGGTTTGACAAGGCCTTGGGAGCAGGTGGGTTGTCACTAGGCCAAAAAGGAAAGGGTGCAGGGACAGAAGGGAAGGGGGTGGGTAAGAGGAACCGCCTGGAGCTTTGGCAGGATTTCCATCATGCGTTCAGTCTATGAGCCCCGTCGTCCCCCCAGAGCTGACGTCAGAAGAAATGCCGACCAGGCCTGGCAAACTGACAGGAGAGACAGAATGGGAGAACCCTGGGTGCTCTATGTCAACACGGGAGCTTCAGTGAAATCTTAGGAGAAGCCATCACAGGAACAGTAACACGGAGCTAGCTGAGGCTCCAGAAGCAGGGATGAGGCAGGCGTTGCCTGATTTCCAGTTGCACCGAAGGAAATGAAAACTGAACTCAGACAAGAGGCGCACAGCTCTTAAGAAGCCAGAGGGTAACCTGAGAGTCCCTGCCCTCTGCCGGCCACACACACGTGGGGCTGGGAACTCCGAATCATTCTGGCTGTCACACCGGTTGCTTTGGGATGTGGGGTCACATATCTTTATTGAATGACAGGACACGAGGGGTTCCAGTGACCTTCGTTTGTGTTTACAGAGTGGCTTTCAAGCTTGCGCATGACTCCGGTTTGGGGCAGGAGTGTCGGAAAAGAAGTCAGGTTATGGTGTGTGGGTGAAAGCTTATACCTCAGATCCCAGCCTCTGGGGGGAAGGAAGCCAGGAGCTTGGTGCAGTGACTTGGTGCAGAGCAGCCTGGGCCTCGTGGGCTGCCAAGCTGAACGCTGTCCACGGCCAGCCATGGGAACCACTGGGGAGCACGGAGGTGGGGGGAAGGCTGGAGTCTTAGGAACCTCTTAAGAAAGGGAGGGTGGTCCAAGGGCTGCTTCTCCTTTCTTTCCAAAAATGCCACCATTGCCTTTAAAAAATTCCGAGATGAGAAATTGATTTTTATGTTTCCACTAAAAGAGAGGATTGATTAGATTTCAGTTGAAACCAGTGTTTGTATTTAATGCACCAAAGCTTGGAAAATGATCCCTACTTAGAAGGAGACACAGAAGTTTAGAGATCTGGGAAATCATATGTGGGAAACGAAAATCTTTTTAGACATGTGGGCTTTCATGCAAATTCTATTTCCAAAGGACTTGGGCAAAAATTTTAAATTAAAATACCGTAGGTGGCTATGTGTGCATTTTTAAAATTTTTGAGCATCTGTATGAGTCATCTTGAGTTGTCTGAGTTTTTCCTTTTGGCCACATGTTAGCCTGTTGGTCTCACCTGAGCAGTGAGGCCACTTTACCAGGTCACTGTGACACGGCAGTTAGGGACAACTATCAGCAGACATGGCCATCGATTGTACGATAAGGTGTCCAGAGCAATCGAGACATTCTTAGAGCCCTCTGAGGGAGTGTGTGCTTTTATTGTGACTTTTTTTTTTTTTTTGAGACAGGGTCTTGCTTTGTAGTTCAGGCTGGCTCTGAGCTCAGCCTCCAATTCACATCACAGCAATCCTCCTGCCTCTGACTCCCGAGTGCTGGGATTACAGGCATGAGCCACCATGCCCCGCACTGTGGTATGTGATACTTGATTGCTGCTGGATGTGAGTCTCCACGCCCAGTATGGTATGTGGTTACCGGGAATTGAACCCAGGCCCTTGCTCTTGCAAGACAGGCGCTGGAACCACTGAGCTAAATCCCTGGCCCTATTGTGACTTCTGATAACAAGAAGACAGAATGGCTTCGAGCTAGTTCAGGTGTGAGGGCACACACAGTTTTAGGCTTTCGAACACTCCCTTATTCATACTCAAAGATCTAGCTAAAGGAAAAAGCATTGAAGAAGAAAAAGGAAAAACTGAGCAACCAGAATAAAATTTTTGAGCTGACAGGTGAGTGAAGAGTGACATTGGGTCTGCAAAATACCCTCTCATGGAGCTGAGCCCAGATCTGTATTACTCGCCAGAGGCCCCGTGATGAGACTTACTTCATGGTCGCAGATTTATTTCATGCGTGTGCACACTTAGATGTAGGTCTATCTCCACTAAGTACCGAAGGCCACAGGCACAGAGAGAACTGGACGTGCACCTCCAGGGCGGCTGGCCTGGGATCCACATGAGTGCACTTCTCCATATTTCCTATGTCATGCATCTCTCTTCTAGTACCAGACAGTGACCTAAGGCACTGGAAGAATAGCCTGGGTGGAGTGGAGCGCTTCTCTTTGCAGCTCATGTGGAGCCTTGCTCTGGGGCGTGCACCTGTTTGAAGGTGGATGCACAGGTCAGGGCAAGTCCACCTGTCTGCAGGTGTAGTGTTGGGGGGGGTACCAGTTCTGCTGAACCGCGTGGAGAACCCCACCGAGGAAGTGACTGTGCCCCGTGGCAATGCGGTAACTTCTGGTTAAAGGTCGACCAGTTTGTCATCTCCTCAGACATTGGTTTCCTTAGCATCATTAATAGAGTTATTTCCTCTGGGGGAACCTGAAGCCATCAGACTCGGACATAGAGTACAATGATTAGCTTGTTCTGAGGTCAGACCAATACTGACCAGCTGTGATGGCTGTGTCTAGATGTCCCCAAAGCCTCACACGGTCATCAGTTGGGCTTTTCAGAGCTGGCTGGATCTAGAGTATGATGCTTGGATTAAGTGTGATCTTGAGATCAAGGCTAAGGGATTATTAAATTAGTCCACTGATTAATTTGGTGCAGTTCTGGGTGTAACTGAGGGTGCCCCACCCTGGGTGTGAGTGCTACCCTACTATGGGTTGGATAAAGACCTGAATAAAATATAAGGAACAGAAAAGGGGCTAGCTCTGTTGCTTGCATCTTGTTTGGTGCTTGCTGCCTTCTCACTTCCATGGACTGTTTCTCCTCTGAGATGCCCCTCTGCCATGCTACCGTGCCTTGGAGCCAGTTGACTATGGGCCAAAACCTCTACAAACTGTGAGCCTGATGAACCTCTCCTTCTTTAAATTGTAGGTGTTAGGTACTGTGTCTCAGTGACAGAAAGTAACTAAGACAACCAGGGAACAAGAATAGTAATCATCATAGACTTACAGAGACCTATGGCAGTAGCTGGCTGATCATGGTGTCCTTAGAAAAGAAACGGACCCATGCACCTCATTGTTACTTGGTCAGCATCAGTGGGAGAGCTGTAGATCTAAGGACTACCTCAGCAAATGGAGAGTCATGCTTCTCAAATAATCCCCCACTTGGGCAAGTTTCTAGGTTAGCAGTTTTGAACACAGGAGAGGCTGGTCCTTTGAGAAGGATCTCAGCTACATTGCTGAATTGTATACTATTAATTTTTTCAAGGAGACTCACAGCCACTGTCCGGGGCTATTATGCACTGGGAAAGGGAAATAATTGATATTCGGGGGATTACTAGACACTGGCTCTGAACTGACAGTAATTCCAGGAGACCCAAAGTGTTTTGGTGGACAATAGTTGGAGGAGGGGCATATGGAGATGGAGTGACAATGGACCATATCACCACGGGCCAAATGATCCTTGAACCCATCCCATGTTTATTTATTCAGTTCTGCTGTGCATACTCGGAAGTACACATGCCTAGCAGTTGGTGGAATCTGTACACCAGTTCCTTGGTCTGTGGAGTGAGGACAATAATGGTAGAGAGGATACAGTAGAATCTACTAGAACTGCCTCTTCCTATAGAAATAATCATATTACCAGAGGAAGGAAAGAGTTTTATCCCATGACCAAAGACCTTAGAGATCAGGCATAGTGATTCCCATTATCTCTTCCCCTCACCTCCTTGGCCTGGAGAGGAAACACGTGACACTCAGAACTTGATATTGAACTGCGGTAAACTTCATCAGGCCGTGATTCCAGGTATAGGGGGTTTAATTGCTTGAGCCAGTGAACACGGCCTCCTGTACCTGCTTGCTGGCACTCATCCTGAGTATTATTGTTTAACGAAGAATAAACAAGCCAGGCCATCAGTAAACCCTCACTGTCCCATCCTGGGAGAATGCAACCACTCCTGTCCACGGTCACAGGGTAGGTGAGGGATTTCATTCTCCACAGGACTTGGTCCTGCTTCATTAAATTGATGTTATGCTGATCAGAGCTGCTGGGAAAAAGTTACAGCCATCTAGGCTTTGTGTGGTAGGGGAAGGAGAGATAAACTTCTCAGGTTCAGAGGACTTGTATCTGCCTCCGTGGAAAGTCCAGGGGTTCAATGGAATGCTGCACGTTGAGTAAGTCATTCTAAGGGGAAGGACAAGTTGTTGCAATGACCATTCCTTCAGCCAAAAAGGAATCTCAGTGTCTATTGGCCTCCTAGAGCTTAGAGGCAAAATATTGCCCACTTGGCTGTGCCGCTCTCCTGTTTTCTGTGAAGCTGGTAGGCTTGAGTGGGGCCCAGGACAGGAGGAGTCTCTGCGGCTGTCGCAGGCTGCTCTGCCACTTGGTCCAGCAGATGGAAGCTTCAGCGGAAGCTACACTGGGAGACGCCATCAGCACCTTCTAGAGTTGGATTGGAGAGGAGTCCCACATCATTTTCGTGCCATCTTCTGTGGTTAGCTGCTTTTCTCTCGGAGAAAAACGACTCTTTGGTTATATACTTCACAGTCGGATTACTGAAATCATATGGCAGTTCTATTTATAATTTTTGGAGGAAACTCCATACTGTTTTCCTGACTAGCTGTTCTAATTTACATTCTCCATATCAGCGCATGAGTTCCATTTTCTCAATATCCTCTGTGGCACTTATCTTTTGTCCTTTTTGATACCAGCCTCTGTGAGTGGGATGAGCTGCAATCTTATTGTGGTTTTGATTTGTACTTTTTGCTTAACTAGTGATGGTAAGCCTCTTTTCATATTGCTGTTGGCCATTTGTATGTCTTTTTGGGGGGAGAAATGTCAATTTAGGCTTTTGCCCTTTTAAAAATCAAATCATCTGGTTTGTGTTTGCTGTTGATTGTGTTGACTTCCTTATACACTCTGGACACTGCCAGATGTGTAGTCTGCAGATACTGTGCCCCGAGCCAAGGCTGTATCTTCACTCTGTGGATTGTTTCCCTATACAGAAACTTTTTAGTTTGACACAGTCCTCATTTTTGCTTTAGTTGTCTTTGTTTTGGAGTCTTATCCAGAAAAGTTTTGCCTAGTCCTGTGTTGTAAAGCATTTTCCCCGTGCTTTCTCCCAATAATTTTGTAATTTTTAGGTCTTTCATTTAAATCTGGAATCCAATTTGAGTTGATTTTTGTGTTTTGGTGGGTCAGGGTCCAGTGTGGATAAGGGTCCCATATGTCAAGCCAGTGAACACGTGGGTTGTGTGTGTGCACTGGCCATAAGAGCGAAGGTATGGAACCCGCTTTGGTGTTTATCAATGGATGAATGGGTAGAAAATGCAGCCA
>PVIR01017020.1:0-35652 GCA_004026965.1 Petromus typicus
GAAAAGAAACAAACTGAAGAAGAGAGACACCATAGAGATCAAAAATAGCTGCAAACATGTAACCAAACTCTTTCCTCTCTCTTGACAAATTCTTTCATTTGATCTAAAACATGAAGTAATTGGAAAATTGTACATTACAAACAAGACTAGAAAAATGCCATGACATAGATACACCTGAAAAGCATGAGACAAGGACAGTCAAAAGCAATATTTAGGGGACAGGAAGATCAATCTAAAGTGTTTGCCCTGCAGACTATATTTGTGTATACATGTGACCAATAACAATCCCTATGTAGGGCCAGGAATTTGGCTCAGTGGTTCCGGCGCCTGTCTTGCAAGCACAGGGGCCTGGGTTGATCCCCGGTAACCACATACCATACTGGGCGTGGAGACTCACCCCAGCAGCAACCAGTACCACATACCACAGTGCCGGGCGTGGTGGCTCACACCTGTAATCCCAGCACTCGGGAGGCAGAGGCAGGAGGATTGCTGTGATGTGAGCTGGAGGCTGAGCTGAGGGTCAGCCTGAACCACAAAGTGAGACCCTGTCTCAAAAAAAAATCCCCGTGTACATTGTTTATGTCCAGTTTTGCCTTCTACAAGTCTGCTTAATCATCCTTGGATGTCCTTATTCCCTTCATAATCCTACTCATAGTATAAAAATAATATGGGCTTAGTGAAGTTATAGCTGGGACCATTTTCACACATTTAATGTTATATAAAATGATTTCCCAGTGCAACTCTTGTGTCATAAAATATAAACACATACATCAAGTCACCATCTTACTTTTCTCATCCTTGGTTCCATTTGCATAAGAGAGAGGTATGAGAGTCTCTTTATTTAATTCTAAAATAACATTTTTCCTGGAAATACTTTTAAACAAGTGAGTCAATATATTCTGTACAGAGCAGGAAAAACCAACGATGACTCAGGACACAGGAGAAGTTTCCCATAATAAATTATGATGATTAGTGCCACCAGCCAGAGAGCTTCTATTCCTGCAGCACATTTGTTCCAGCTCCTTCCATTAATCAGACTGCTTACCTGGCTTTATCATTAGTGCCAGGCCTCTCAACTTGCTACGTAAACCAATTATACATAATTTAAATCAAAATCCTTTTTAAGATTCTCTTGGAGTATCCTATGGTGACTGGGATAAAAGAACCTTAAGTACATAATCCTACATTAATTCCATAAGTTTGTTTGTAAAAGTAATGGATTGCTGCAGACAATAATGCTTTCTGAAGCAAAGGCAATTTTTCCTCTTATTCGAGATCCCTTTTTGCATGCAACAGATAGCATTATCTAGACAGGTTAGTGACAGGTGTCTAGGGGATGAAAAATACCGACTCTACCCACATCCACCCTACTTGAGAGATGTTCCTTAAATTTTCAACTGATCATGTCAGCCACTCAAAGTGGGTGGTAAAAGGGATGAAATTTTCAGAAGTCCTACAATGGAAAAAGTGAGATTATGGAGGACCATAGAAACTCCTTCCTCGCGGATCTGATTTTGTTAAAGGAGAAGTGAATAACAAAGGCCCTCCCCCACTGGTCCCTGTCCCAGGGCTTATGAGTAGACATGTCCTGGTCATGCACAGAAAATTCCCGAGCCCATTTACTCATGTTGCATGAGAGTGAAAACAAAGGACTTAGAGTTTTACCTTTATCCTTGTTCCTGGTCCTCTCTTCCTCTCTCTCCCTCCCTCTCTTGTTTTATGTTTTCTTTTGGTTTTTGATTAGTTCTCTGATTGTCTTGTGATGTTGTTTGAGTGCTAGAGCTGAGCCCAGGACCTTACACGTCCTAGTCAAATGCTCCACCGCTGAGCTACACTGCAGCCCTTCAGTCTGTTTGTGACTGAACTGCCACTAACAGCTTTTTAGGTCCCCACCATCATATTAAACTAATCACCCAGAGTGACTATTAGCTCATAGATTTTTTTTTTTTTTTAGGTTTTTTTTTGAGACAGGGTCTCACTTTGTGGTTCAGGCTGGCCCTGAGCTCAGCCTCAAACTCACATCACAGCAGTCCTCCTGCCTCTGCCTCCTGAGTGCTGGGATTACAGGCGTGAGCCACCACGCCCGGCACTGTGGTATGTGGTACTGGTTGCTGCTGGGTGTGAGTCTCCACACCCAGTATTGTATGTGGATACTGGGGAATCGAACCCGGGCCCTTGCGCTTGCAAGACAGGCGCCGGAACCACTGAGCTAACTCCCCAGCCCCCTAGCTCATAGATTTTAATACACGTGATATTCTTCTCTAAGAATAAAATTTTCATTCTGCTCATTGCTTATTACCTAAAGTTGATTCACACCACCACCCCTGATATATATGAACACAAGCACAAGTCTTTGTGAGTAACCCTGATTTCATTGCTTTCTGGTGGCCCTGCGGACCCCTTGGCAGAACCCCCTCATAATGGGTGAGGAAGGGTAAAATTCAATCTGTTTGTGATAAATCACTCTCTTTGCTAGGGGTTGATTTTTACATGGCCATATGATATGACACCAGCAAAGGTGGGAAAATATTTTCCTGCTTTAAAAACAAGAGACGGCCAGGAAAACAATTCTTCTTCTGCACTTGGGATTTGTAGCAATGCCTGCAGCTGTTGCAACCATCTTAAAACAATGAAGGTAAAGTCTGAGGATTAATGCCAATGCAGTGAGGACAGCAGAGAGAAAAGGCAGGGATTCAGAACGCCTAATAACATCACTGAGCTGTTCATTTGCCTGACCTTGAAAGCACTTTATCGCAGAGCTTCCACTTATGTGAGATAATAAATGTCATTAGTCTTTGGGCCACTTTGTTTGTAACAAACTTGCCCGCAGATGAATGCATCTCCTCTGTTAAAATAGCTGAAGTTCTTTGCTTACTATCTTCCAAAGACATTTGTTCTGAGAAAAAGGACCTGTGTAATAGAAAAGAAATACAAACTGAACCAGAGAGAACAACATAGCACCCTTATTTTCTAGCTAAATATAATAATTCTAGGTATCCTTGTAATTCTCTGAGAAGACACTAGAATTTGCTTCTGCATTATCATAGTAAGTATTCATCCTCAAATGTGTGCTCAGAGTACACAGGGCTGCACGGATATAAACATCTCAGCCCTGGATTCCAGTGGTTAGGGATTTGTCCTTGGGTTTGTCTTTCCTTAGCGATATAAAGGAAGCCAACAACCAAGTCTCTGAACTTCAGCTCCTTCACTGGTGAATCAAGGATGATGATAGTACTTAATTCTCTGGGCTCACGTTGGAGGATGAGCTAATCCACGCCAAAAAAGACTAATCTTAATAGCATGATCCGATCGGTGCTGCAGTTTGTAGCTAGAGCGCCCCCCAATGGCCCGTGTGTTAAAGACTTTGTCCCCTTTCCGGGTGGTTCTGACAGCTGGTAGGGCTGTTAGGGGCGGGGTCTTAGGCGCATAAGTAAGTGCCCTTGCAAGAGTTATTGGCAGCCTGGGCCCTTCCGATCTCCTCTCTCTACTTCTGCGCCGCCATGGAGTAAGTAGCTTGGTGCTCTGCCACACACTCCCACCACAAGGCTCTGAAACAGCGCCAACTGGCACACCCTGAAACCTCCGAAACGGAGAGGCAAAAAGTCCTTTCTTTGTTTAAAGTTAATTCCCTCGGGTCACTTTTTCATAATAATAGAAAGCTCACTCAGTCAACAAGGATTAGTTAGATAACAGTATGCTAGCTTTCTTTACAGATAATAGGCTTCGACATAAAAACATGTATTTGAATCTCTTACATAAAACCTAACTTAGTGCACTGAAAGTGTACAGCGCACCTAGCAGCTGTATTTAAACACGTAATCAAAAGGGTTAAGTATGAGATTCACTCAGAGAGGTTCAAATGAAGAGTTTCTTTTTAACTCTGACAGTAATTTTGGTTGCCTCTCAAAATGCAGTTAAAAATTATGATGAAGTTGAATCCCTTCTAAAACACAAGAAGTCACACGTGGTTATAATCACCTGTAATCCCTGCTACTTGAAAGTCTAAACCAGGAGGATTTAGTATCAGGCCAGCCTGGGCAGGTTAGAGAAACTCTCAAAATAAAAAAGAAAAGGGCTAGGGATATAGCTCAGCACTCCCTGGGTTTAATCACACACACACACACACACACACACACACACACACACACACACACAGAGAGAGAGAGAGAGAGAGAGAGAGAACCGAATGTACTTACCAAAGTGTACCTAAATGTAGCATCAGAAAATTTGTCAAAAGCTACAAAAAGATTTCAGATTGTTGGAAACGAATAAACAAGGTTTAATTGTCTTTGTTTTGTTTTCTTATTATGAGTATGTGTCTGTGGTTGGTACAGGCACATGGCCCATCTTAATTCACCTCCCTCCATCTCTTGATCTCCTTCCCATCTAGTATTTGATTTAGATTTGTATTAAGAACTATTTGTTTCTTTGATAATTTACTTCAGTAAAACCTTAAAAGAGTCAAGAAACATTTAACACCTATCAAATGGCAGTCCCCACTGTGTCCAGCCACTACAGACAAATGAAACATAACCTGACCTGGAAGACATCCCGGTTCACTCAGGGAGACAGATATGTCCCATCAAGTGGATAAGCTCATACTGTGCTGAAGGTTTGTAGATACAGTAACGCTAATGCAGTTTGAAGACTGGAGTGCAGTGTTTCTATTTCACCAATAATGTCACCAAAATACTTGCTCTACATAGTGACTATGTCTATAAACAGGTGTGAACATGAACACTAACAGATGAACCAGGTGAAGTACAGGTCTTTCTTACCAAATCCCAAAACAAGGTCACATATTTAATTCTTGCAGCACACAGTTTGGTGTCTTACTTGGCGCAGGGACTCATGGTCCCTTGAATGACTTTGGAATGACATTTAGGAAGCTCATTTGTTTCCTTACTCAGCCATGGTCACAAAGGCATCCTTGGTTTAGACAACGACACTGCCATCTTCATACGCTTTTTATCTTTTATCCCTTTTGTTACATAAACTTGTTACATAAACTTGCTAAGTTTTAATCTCCTTTTTAAAATTTATTTTTAACTGAATGGCTCCCATGAGCTCACAGAGTGATCACAAAAATGAAATAAAATGGCATATATAATTTTTTTAGCAAAGAGTAGGCACTCAATAACTGCTACTCCCTTTTTTCTTTTCTTTCCCTTTCTTCCCATTCTCCAAAAGAAAGCAAACACACAAAAATAATTTTTTCAGTTAATACATACAAAGGACTTTTAATGATAACTAAGAACTTTTGAGCCTGCTTTTGTTACTGCTAATATGTCACATCACACACATTAATGGCAGGTGGAATTATTCCACATCTTATATTGATTTTATTAAATTATGGATTATAAATTGTTTAAGAAATAAGCTAAACTTATTTTGTTGAAGAAAATTGTTGCAAATGGAACTAAATTTTCTGTTACTAAAATAAATATCTTTGTAGAGGACTTAAGCTGATTTTTCTATAGCCCTAAACCTTAGGATAAATATTAATTATAGAAAATCTTATTAAGAAACTGACATGCCTGGGTGTCTGAAGAATTCTGAGCTTGAAGCTGTTTTAGCCTCTCCATAGAAAAATAGGCCCAAGCAAAAGATCCAAGAGAACAATGTGCTCACACTCAGCCAGCTGAGTCCTTCCAGGTACACTCCAAAGGACAGTGTTGAGACCTGGCACAGGTAGGTCTGCTCTGTGAGCTGACCTCAAACTCTACTCTCACCAAAAAATGGGCATAATACCAACCCAATAAAACACACACACACACACACACACACACACACACACACACACACACACAGATTGAATAAGTGTTCTTGGACAGCTATGCTGTGCTTATGAACATTTTTCTAGAGGATTCTCACAACAAACTTACAACATAAGCATTACTGCCTCATTTACAGAGTAGAAAACCAAAGTTCTGAGGTTAAATAACTTTCCCAAGCTTACAAATCCACATATGTTTAATGGCAAAGGTTGTTGTATTAGTCAAGTCTTTTCAGAGAGGCAGATCTAACGGGACAACACAGCAGAGAGATTTACTTTGGGAGTTGGCGCCCTTAATTATGGGACTGAGAAGCCCTATGATCTGCCATCTGCAAACCAGAGCACTAAGAAAGCCTATGTTATAGTTCAGTCTGAGACAGAGACCTCAAAGGGTCAGAATTGGAACTACATGAGATAGTAGTTCTATTTGGGCCTCAGAGGTTTAGATGATACTCCACATTAGAGACAGCAGCTCTTCATAATCCTGTCTACTAATTTTTTATTTGATTTATTGACACTTTTTTTTCTTTTTTTTTTGAGACAGGGTCTCGCTTTGTGGTTCAGGCTGGCCCCTGAGCTCAGCCTCAAACTCACATCACAGCAATCCTCCTGCCTCTGCCTCCCGAGTGCTGGGATGACAGGCGTGAGCCACCATGCCCGGCACTATGGTATGTGGTACTGGTTGCTGCTGAGGTGAGTCTCCACAACCAGTATTGTTATGTGGTTACCGGGGATCGAACCTGGATCCTTGCGCTTGCAAGACAGGTGCCGGAACCACTGAGCTATATCCCCAGCCCGACACATTTTGTATATACATTATGATGACATTCAACCTTGAGAATTTGTACCAGTACAAGACACATCTTGATTCTCATTTTTTCCTATTCCTCTGCCCACTATATACATAAGCTTTGTTTCCTTTTTATTTAACAATCAAATTTTTTCTTTCCCTTTACTACCCCTACCTGCCCTCTTTTCCCTTTGAACATTTCTTCCAACTTCACTATATCTATCAAACATTTTAGAACTCATTTACACCTTCAGTTTCTCATACTGAAGAAATGATATGGTTTTAACATATCTGTGTCCTACGTATCTTACTTTCAAATGCTGACCTATCCCAGAAAAAATATTCTGAAACATGCTGTTTCACCATGAATTTGGGCATCCCCCATCCACTCAGTTTGCCAGATAAAACTAATCATCATGGCCATGTTGCTAACCAAACCTCAGTTGTGTCCCTCTGTTTACCATTTGGAGTTATCTAGAACAACCTTGCTGAAACAGTCTGTTGACAAACTGCTTACCCTCATGTGCCTGCAGTTGGGAATTGGGTGCCTAAATGCAAGCTGGATACCCACACAGTGTGAGTCCAGGGACACTTGGGAGAAAGATTTTTCAGAGGTAAGAGTCAATATATTGACTTTTGTTCCGGTGCGTGTTCTTAATTCTTTGAGACCACTGTGTGCAGTGCTCCGGAATTCTGCATCATCCGCCTGCCTTCTTCCCTTGCATGTCATGGCACTGCCCGTTTCTGTTTTAGTTTTTAAGCTTATCGGTACATTTCAGGTGGAAATTTGATGATGTTCATCATTGGTATTCTGTACCTGTACATGACATACCTTGATTCTTTTTTTTTTTTTTTTTTGCCATTTCCTTGCCAGCCCTCCAACCCTCTACTCCTCCTTATTTACAAAGACTTTCTTTTCATTTTTTCCTTCTATTCTTATATTTTCTTCATCTTATTTCCTTTTCTCTACCCCGCATGTCCCCCTTCCCTTTCCCCTTTGGACCTTTTCTATTTTACATCGTCTATTTTACATTTTGGACCTCATTTACAATTCCACTTTCTTACATCAGAGAAACAATGTGGTATTTACACCATATGTGGCCTACTTATTTCATATAAGAGTATAGCTTCCATATGTATCCATTTAATTATAATACCTCTAGTTTACTGTTCTTTATGGCTGAGTAGTACTCCATTTCAGTTTTTTAAAAGACACATACACTTTTATGCACTCACAAGTTGGTGGGTATTTGGGCTGTTTCTAAGATTTAGCTATTACAAACTGTGCCACTATAAAGATAGGTACTCACAGGTCACTGTGGCATGATGCTTTACTTCTTTTGAAAAGAAAACAGCAGAGGAACAGCAGGATCAAATGGAACTTCTAAACCTAGTTTTATGAGGACTCTCCACTCTGATTTCCACTGTGTTTGCACCAGTCTACACTCTCACCAGCAGTGGAGAAAGGTTCCTTTCTCCCTACATCCTGGACAGCACTTGTTGTTGGTTAGTTTCTTGATTACAGCCATTCTTTCTGGAGTGAGGAATCTCAGCATTGTTTTCATTTGCATCTCTCAGATGACCAGTGATGCTGAACACTTTTATATGTTTATTTGCTGTTTCTATTTCTTCATCTGAGAAATGTCTGTTCATTTAGATGCCCATTTTTGGACTGGGTCTTTAAATGTAAATTTTTTTTAAAGTTTTTGGTATATTCTAGATAGTAGACCCTTGTCTGAGGAACAGCTAATAAAAATTTTTTCCCACATTGAGGTCATCTCTTCACTCTGCTGGTGGTTTCTCTTTGCTGTGCAGAAGCTTTTTAATAAGATGGGATCCCATTTGTTGATTCTTTGTGCTAGTTCATGTGTGACTGGGTTTTTTTTTTTTCCTGAAGTCTTTCCCTCTGCCATAGTCTTCCAGAATTCTATCTAACCCATTTTCTAGCAGGTTTAATGTTTCTGTTTTGAAATTTACATCTTTAACCCATTTTGATTTTAGTTTAGGGCGTGGTGAGTAACTTCTCTAACTATTCACATGCTTGTCTCTATAAATGGACTGCAGACCCTCATGGACAAGGATCTGGTTTTACTTTTTAGGCTTCCCAGGGGCATCTGCCAGGCACCTCGGCAACTGAAAACAGTTACAGTACAAGACATCGAAGAGATGTTCACTGTCTGGCTCTCAGGGTCCTGAGCAAGTTGCTCCAAGGAAAGTCTGAAAAGTGAAGAACCAATGCCTCTGGGTGCCTCTGAAATTTACGTGGGCAGCAGCTCCCATGAAAGTAAACACAGGGAGCATTCAGTCCTGTACATGCCCACCCTGGTGTCTCTGGCAGAAAGCACAAATATGCTCGAGTGAGACTTTTTTTTAAAAATCAAAGCTGATAATATTTTCTTAGATATCCAACCAACTGCCTAGTATTCATAGGCCAGGGTGTGTGTATCCCTATGTCCAGCATGTGACCTGCACAGTCATGGCCAAATTTCTACCAGGGCCCCGCTCCAAGTGTGAATCCTTTGTGCCATTGCCTTCCTGGGGAACTCTGGGAGCACTTGGTCCATTTCAGTTTAATAAATATGTTTTATGTCCTTTGACCAAGGGTTCTGCTAAGAAGTGGAGAATCAAAGATAACAATGTGTAGATCCTGCTGTTAGAACATTCCAGGCTTTCCAATGTTAACACAATGTGATAACTGGTATGAGAAAAGTATGTGTGACATGCCGGGCTAGGAGAAAGCTGCTAGGCAGAGTTCGGAAAGACAGAAGAAACAGAGCCTTACAAAGCTCAAGGAGAGAGAACTCCAGAAAAGGTAAACAGTGTCAGCAAACACCCAAGTCTATGAAAGGGCACAGTGGTGCAGAACAGCGAGGTGTTTCTATTAACAGAATGAGACAGGAGAGCTAGATAAGAGTCGGTGTGGTAGGCTTTGTCAGCCTCAGGTTAGATTCAATTTTACCCTGTGGTTTAAGAACTGCCATTAAAAATATCTAATATCTGTTTGTAAACTACATAATGGAGTATTAGTTTGCTATAAACAATGACAGATTTTAGGTATTTGTAGGAAAATAAATGCTCTTGGAAAATATAATTTGGACTAAAATAAATCAGACACACAAAAGCTTCTATACCACATGGTACCTCTCATCTGAGAGGAAAAAAAAGTGCAAAGAGAATGATAAAGGATAGATAGAAAGGGACAAAGAGATGGATCTCTTGTGGTCTAAAGGAACAAGGAGAGAGGTAAAGAGGTCCAGAAAGGGAAATAACTAGAATAAAAACAAACTATCAATGCTGGGTGTGGTGGCTTACAATTGTAATCCCAGCACTTGGGAGGCAGAGGCAAGAGGATTGCTGTGAGTTTGAGGCTCACCTGGGCTACAAAGTGAGATTGCGTCTCAAAAAAGTTTTTTAAGGGCCGGGGAGTTAGCTCAGTGGTTCCGGCGCCTGTCTCGCAAGCGCAAGGACCCGGGTTCGATTCCCCGGTAACCACATAACAATACTGGGTGTGGAGACCCACCCCCAGCAGCAACCAGTACCACATACCACAGTGCCGGGCGTGGTGGCTCACGCCTGTCATCCCAGCACTCGGGAGGCAGAGGCAGGAGGATTGTGATGTGAGTTTGAGGCTGAGCTCAGGGCCAGCCTGAACCACAAAGTGAGACCCTGTCTCCAAAAACCTAAAAAAAAAAAAAAAATTTTAAAAAGCTAAATAAATATACTATGTACAGAAATCTGATAACCTCGACTAATGTAAATATCATATGCCATAACATGAGCTATGATTAATAATATCAATATGAATGAAAAATGGAAGAGGGGCACTGAAGTGAAAGAGGCAGGGGAAGGGGATTTTAAGATGGAGAAAACAAGCTATGGACTAAAAATATGTACTAATAAAATACGATTTAATTTCTAAAAAAAAAAGAATAAAGGAGAAGCACACACACACACACACACAAACAGCCATTAGAACGCATCGAAGCAATAGAGGGGCAAGGTCACATGTGCATTTTTCAGTAGATGATTCTGGCAGCTGGGGACCATTACGAGGCTATCACAGCAATCACAGAAACAGATAATAAGCAGAAATTGAGTTTGAACAGGGGGCGGGATCCAGACACACATAGGAGAACTTAGTAGGATCTGGTGACTGATTGGGGCCAGTGAGAGCCAGATGGCATGTCTACACGCATCACAGTCACATCACTGACTTTAAACAGAACCTGGAGCCTCAGCACAGGACAAAAGAAATAACTCTGAGAGCAATCACCAAATAGTAACCAGAGGCTGCAAATTGGCAGGCATGCATGCACCACGTCTGAAGACACAGTTCTTGAACGCTGACTCATACCATGTTCAAAACGACCGTGTGATCCATTTTTACATTGCTAATGTGTAAAACATGAAATATTTCACTTTGCAAAACCCAGATTTAGGACTCCTCTTGAAAATTGGAAGATATTTCACCACGAAGAGCCCACTTTCCATACGGCACAGTTATGGAACCAGGCAGTTTCTACCTTCTTTCTCCTGGGTCAGCACTGACTGCTGGTCACCTTTTGCTGACATCAGGGCCAGCTACTCCATAACATATTTGGAGTTAAGATAAAATATTCTGTGTGTTCTGCTACCATGAAATTTTAGGAGTATGGGCCGGAGATTTAGCTCAATGGTTCTGGTATCTGCCTTGCAAGCACAAGGTCCCAAGTTGGATCCCTGGTAACTACATATAACAATGCCAGGCATGGTGGCTCACACCTGTAATCCCATCACTCCAGAGTCAGAAGCAGGAGGATTGCTGTGAGTTCAAGGCTGACCTAGGCTACATAGTGAGCTCAGGGCCAGCCTGAACTAAAAAGCAAGACCCTTTTTCCAAAAAAAAAATTTAGGAGTAATATATTTACATTAGCTCATTAATCACAGAAGCACTGAGTTTTGCATAGACCTCAGTCAAAGAAAATAAATGCCTACAAATGCATTGTTTTTAAATGAAGTAACATTACTACTCTGCCAGTTACCTCTGAGTATCAATAGTATTAAACAAAAGGTATTGTTCTTACAGGGCTAGTGAATGTTTGGGGATGGGAAGATATAAGTTGCTGAAAGTACACATACTGGGAACTTAATAAAACTTGTCAAAAACCATTTACCATGCACAGGTCCAGTCAAAAGCTATGGGAATGTTTACTTTATTTTATTTTATTTTATTTTATTTTATTTTATTTTATTAGCACATGTTTGCAGTTCATGTAGTTCACTGTCATCTTGAGTGGTTACATGGACATATTAGAGATTATTTTCTTTTTTCCAACCCCCTTTCCCTTCTCTGTTGGAAGCCATTTCCTACTGTGTCATGGCTGCCTATGCAGGAGAGAAAAGTCGGCCTGATGTCTGGATCAGAGCCCAGTGTTGTCTACCTTCCTCAAGGATAATTACTGTCTTTGCCAGATTAAACTAAGAACCTCTAGGGCTGGGGAGTTAGCTCAGTGGTTCCAGCGCCTGTCTTGCAAGTGCAAGGACCCTGGTTCAGTTCCCTGGTAACCGCATACCATACTGGGTGTGGAGACTCACACCCACCAGCAATCAGTACCACATACCACAGTGCCAGGCGTGGTGGCTCAGGCCTGTCATCCCAGCACTCGGGAGGCAGAGGCAGGAGGATTGTGATGTGAGTTTGAGGCTGAGCTCAGGGCCATCCTGAGCCACAAAGTGACACCCTTTCTCAAAAAGCCTTAAAAAAAAAAAAAAAAAAAAAAACCTCTACACAACCTCGTGCCAGATTAAACTAAAAACCTCTACACACCTTTGCCAGATTAAATTAAGAACATTGTCAGCACACCCCACCCACAAGTTCTTTCACTAACTTTTTTTTTCTTTTTCTGTACACGTGAATGAAGCTCATCATTTCGTAGGTGGTACTTAAGAAATGTATAAAAGAAGGTTGTTAAATAAACGTGGCGCTCATTCGGTATTGACTGATGAGCCCTTCCAAGTCCCGCTGTCCTGTCTTTATTTATTTCTCATCCTAGCCCCTCAGCTCGGTCACCTCATTGCTCTGCCCAGCTGGGCCTGGCACTTCTCTGCTCCTCTCCTGCCTCCTCTGGTTCCTCTGGTTCCTCTACCACCTTTTCAACACTTGTTGATATTTTTGGTCTTAGCACACGTTGGGCGATATCACGTTCACATTAACTGAGGTTATTAGGATCCTGGACCCAGCACCTCTCCTCTCCCTGCCCTCCTCCTCAGCCCCTCCTGGTTCTCTTGGACACTATGCTATTGCACGGGACCAGTCCCTTTGTCTGCTTCTATCCGTCCTTTGACACTTTCTTTGTATTTTTGCCTCACTCAAATGAGAGGCACATCCGGTATTTAACCTTCTGTGTTTGACTTATTTCACTCAAAATTACATTTTCCAGGTGCATTTCTTTTCCTACAAATGCCTCAAACTGGTCATTCTTTAGAGCTAAGTAGTCTTCCATTGTATACAGATACCACATTTGCTTATCTAATCATCTGTTGATAGCTAAACAAGCTGCTTCCAGGATTGAGCTATTACAAATTGTGCTGCTATAAACACTGGTAAGCAAATATCACCCTAGCAAGATGATCTAAACTCTTTGGGAAAGATACCTAGTGAGAGAATGACTGGGTCATATGGAATTTCTAATTTCAGTTTTTTAATAAATCTCCATGCTGATCCTAGTTTTCAATCCCAACAAAAATGAAAGAGGGTTCCTTTTTCACCACAGCCAAGCTAGTGTTTGCTATTGTTTGATTTCCTGATGATGGCCATTCTTTCTTGGATAAGATGGAATCCTAGGGTTGTTTTAATTTGTATTTCTCTAATGGTAAAGCTGTCAATCATTTTTTATATATCTGTGGACCATTTGTATTCTTTATCTGTGAAATGTCTGTTAATTTTTCTAGCCCATTTCTTAACTAAGGCTTTAATTTTAGTTTTAATTTTTGATTTTTATTTACTTTTAAAGTTTTTACTTCTTTACATATTCTAGATATTAGCCCTCAATCTGAGGAGTAGCTTTCCAAGTTTTTTTTTTTTTTCCCCATTCTGTACCTTCTGGAAGATAAAATACTGGAAGACACAGGTGTAGGAAAGGATTGTCCAAACAGAACATTCATCACATAAGAAATAACATCAAGAAAAAACAAAGGGGATTATATCAAACTAAAAACCTTCTGTACCACAAAAGATTATCGATAGTGGAAATGTTTATATTTTTAAAACTTTTACAGTAAAATACATTGCATTAACCACCCTCCGGAATACTCCCCCTCACTCTGAACACACTTATTCCATCTTGCCCTTGTTTGCCTACAGAAACAGTTCTGAAAGCCCTCTTTAAGGAGTGTCCTTTTGAGGTATGATGAAAAATGCAATGAGTGACACCAAGTGCCATCCAATAAAAATGCAGGCTTATATAAACCTCATGTTGTCTTCATCCTCCTTGTTCTCTGGATCTGTTGTCATGTGACTTACAGCTCTTCCCCAAATCAATTCATGATTAAAACGGAACAAAAAGTTGGAATAGAACATCTTTATCCCAACCAGGTAAAAGCTATTTATGAAAAAAAAAAAAACCTAGCATGACACTACATGGTCAAAAAAATGAAACCTTTCATGATAAAATCATGACCAAAATAAGGATGTCTACTATCACCACTCTTGTTTAATATAGGTCTGAAAACATTAGCCATACCAGTTAGATAAGAGAAAGAAATAAAAGGAATAGAGATACAAAAAGAAGTTATCACTATTTGCTAATGACATGATACTCTACATAGAAGATCCCAAAAACCCAGCCAAAAAATGTAATCACCAGATTCAGTAGTGTATCTGGGTACAAGGGTAACTAACTGTCCATATTGAAAATTCAGTAGTCTTCATATACATAAATAACAGACTCTGCAAGATAGAAATTTAGGAAACATATTTTTTTCACAGTAGCATCCAAAAAAAAAAAAGAAAGAAATATCTCAGAATCACTCTAACAAAGGAGGTGAAAGACCTCTACTCAGAAAAATACAACCCTCTGAAAAAGAAGTTTGAAATGGACATCAGAAAATGGAAAAACATCCCTTATTCCTGGGTAAAAAGAACCAATATCGTCAAAATGGTCATACTGGCAAAACTGGTATATAGATTTAATGCAGACACAGTTAAAATTCCAACACAGAACAAGAGAAAATAATCGAAAGAAATAAGAATCAAGATGTGTCATGTACTGGTATAAACTCTCAATGTTGAATGTGATCATAATGTATATATAAAATATACCAATAAAATCAATTGTAAAAAGGATAAATTTGTCTGGAACCAGAAGAGACCTAGAATAACAAAAGCAGCTATAGCTAACAAAAATATGGCAGGGGATGTCCCAATCCCCAACTTGAAAGTATACTACAAAACCAATGTGATTAAAACTAGCATGATACTGGCAAAGAAACAGCTCCAAGGATCAGTGGAATAGACTAGAAGATGCAGAAACAACTCCAGACATATTAAGCCACCTCATCTTTAACAAAGGAGCCAAATACCTTCAATGGAGGAAAGATAGCCTCTTTAATAAATACTTCTGGAAAAACTGGGTTCAATTACATCTAGACCCTTATCTTATACCATACACTAAAGTGAAATTGCAGTGGGTTAAAAATCTAAACATTAAAACAGAAATACTAACCCTGCTGAAAGAGAGGCTAGGCACAGTGACATACAGAAAGATTTTATGAACAAAACCTCAGCAGCACAAGAAAACAGGAAATATTGCATAGTACACACACAGAGAACACCAAGAGAATAAATCATGAAGAGAAATTCAAAAATAATGGAAACACTTAGCCTGAAACTCACTCATCTGCAAGTATGCATGCTTTTATTAATCCTTTCAAGTAAGGATTTCACGGTACAAGCTGCTCTGGCTCCGAGATCAAACCCTGGCTCTTTTCTAATCTTTCCATTTTTCCTGCCCTCTACCACAAAGACTTCTGTTTTTTTCAGGATCAGTTCACTTCTGCTCTCTAAAAAACCCCTTCCCAGCCACCAGTACCCCACCACAGCTCCTGATGGTTAAGTTTCACCCTCTCTTGGGATAAATGACTCAACCAACAGATTGGTAATACTTTAATGATATGTTCAAAGACAAAGAACCTATGTCATAACTGAGATAAAATACCAGAGACAACCAATTTACGAGGAGAAGTTTATCTAGGCTCACGTTTGCAGAGGTGTTAGTCCATGCCTCCACTGATGTGCATCATAACTGGAGCATACATGGGACAAACCACTTACCTCATGCAATTGGGGAACCAAGAACCAATGAGGAAAACAAAGGCCAAAAGTCCCAATATCCTACTACAAGGCTCATCTTCAGTGGCCTAACTTTCTTCTGTGGCCTCATCTTCAGTGGTCTCACCTTCTAAAGATCGCCAGCTCCTAACCGTGCCACAGGGCAGCAACCAAGCCCTTAGCACAGGGACCAGTGGGCACACTTCATATCCAAACTATAGCAGGATCCTACCTCTCTGGCTGTTATTTGTCCTTGGATTTTTTTATTTCCTGTCTAGTGTTGCTTTCTGTCTCCATTTGGATTGCCCCGCACTGCTGTGTCTCACAAGATCAATACAATGCATACAACACATACACTTTTCATAATTTACTTCATTTCTCTCATGATGATGAACAGGTCATAATAAATATTTTTGTCATTAAACAAAAAAATGTCAAAACATCTTTGCTAACTTATGAATTTCCTTCACTAATAGGTACACCGTGAAAAAGAAAAATTGAAATCCGCTCAAATAATGCTAAAATTAAAGATAGCATAAACACGCCTGCTATGGTCTCAATAATAAATTGATTATCAGATATACTATTGACTCCAGTTAGACTAACTCATGACTTTTAAAAAACCACTAATCTCAGATTTTTAGCTCCATTCTTGCTTCATTTTCTTGTGCCTCGAAAGAAGACACTTTGACATTTGACAGAGTGCAATATGCCACATACATCACTGCAGACGTGTTGATGACAATGAGAAGACAGTGACCAGCCATTTGTAAACCAAACTTCATTCCAGGTTTTCTGAAGAAGGGAGGATCCTATCACAGCCTAAGAAACAGATTCTGTAATTCATCTGCAGTTGTGTGTTTGTTTTTTGAGACGGAATCTTACTATGTAGTCTAGGATGGCTCTGAACTTGCTATGTAGCCCTGGCTGACCTCAAACCCACTTCCTCCTTCCCTCCCACCTCTCTCCATCTCTAGATCCTCTTTTACAAAAGATCTGCCTCCCCCAAATCCATAATTACAAGTAAAAAGTAAAATGTGGATATATACAAATTTGTTCAGTCCAGTAATTGCTATGACATTAGTCTTATTATTAAAGTCAAAATGTAAAATAATTCTGTCGGTTTTTAACACTTTGCAATGAACATCTTAATTGTATTGCAAGTTTTTAAAAAATAAGTAAATTATATATCCAGCCTGCAAAGATCATCCTGGAATGACAGGCTGTGGATGAGGCAGGGAAGAAACAGGTAAGTACTAAGAAGTTTCTGTAATTGAAAAAAACATCGTGCCCCACAGATTGGCGGCCACAAGGAGAAGAATCGAGAAAATAATCTCAGGGAGCCCGGGGGAAATACGACTGCCTGGGTTTATTTTGGGACAGAAAAACTCCTGCTGTATTTTACCTTAACTTAAAACTTAATTCCTACTTGTGAAAAAAAGAAAATAATCTATAAACTGTGACAGATTACTTTGAAAGCCACAAGAACTACCCCGAGTCACCACAAATTCAGTATAAACCCACAACTTTGTTACTTTAACTTCCACGGTTTTCAAAATTCTCTCTCTGGATATCCTTGGAATAAAAAAATGTAAATGTAATAAAATGTATTCTCTTAGAACTTCTCAAAGTAATTCCCTGACTCGGGGCTAACTACAGATTTTCAGAACTATGGCCTGGCAGAGCCAGGACATGAGAATGTGGACAGATAGGGAGGCCCCCCGTCTCGTCCTCCCCTGATTCTCCCCTATGCCATTACAGAAAAGGGACAAAACCATATTGTTCTCACATCAGTTCACCACCATTTCTTCCCATTGAGTCCATATTCAACATATATGAGGACCACAAAGACAAATTAAGACTGATACAGATATCACAGAAAATATTCCAAAGAGCAAAGAAAAGCAGTTCCATTGCTGAGGCCATTATCACTGTGAATAATTAGACCACATGACATACTCATCTAGCATTCAGTCTTGACCATGTTCCTCCCTGCATTAAATTATTGAAATGAACACTGTCTCTGGCATAATTTTTTAAACTTTGACTCAGAGAGCAATGCATTTGACAGCGCTTAACCTTCACATGCCACCGCTGCGCAATCGAGAGCACAGACGGTCAGAACATCTCCTGTTCGCTTTTTCTCTTTCCTTTGATCGGGCTGCTGGTCCATAGGAAAATGTCACCTTCCATTGCATTAGCACAGCGATAACCTTTTCCTGCATTCCTGGAGAGGGTAAATCATGATAAGTAATGTCAACCTTCATTTTCTGGTACTTTGCGCTAAATCACAGAGAAATCAAATACAAAATGCTCTGCCCCACTTCTCTGACACAGGAATTTTGAGAGCTGCTGCAGACTTCACAAAGCCACTAGAGTTCTCCCCTCCAACTCACAGCAATAGAAACTGAGGCATCAAGAGAGTCAAGGATTCACCTGAGATCTCGGTGGCAGGTGCTGGCATCGACTCCAGCTCCAGCCTGCGGGCTACAGTCTTCCACTTCCCGCCATTCTCATTTTCTTTTCTTTTTGTTTTTACCACAGGAAGTTTTCATTTATTTCTTTTTTTTTTTATTTTTTTTAGGTTTTTTGAGACAGGGTCTCGCTTTTGTGGTTCAAGCTGGCCCCGAGCTCAGCCTCAAACTCACATCACAATCCTCCTGCCTCTGCCTCCCGAGTGCTGGGATTACAGGCGTGAGCCACCAAGCCCGGCACTGTGGTATGTGGTACTGGTTGCTGCTGGGTTGAGTTTCCACACCCAGTATTGTTATGTGGTTACCGGGGAATCAAACCCGGGCCCTTGCGCTTGCAAGACAGGCGCCGGAACCACTGAGCTAACTCCCCGGCCCCCTTCATTTATTTCTTGAGACCAACAAGTGCTACTGCAGAAAGCACGCCTCAGAAACTCCCCCAATCATACTTCAAAATAAATATATCAAATTTGATTTCTATTAGAATGTAAATTTTTACATTTAAAAAAAATTTTAAATACTGAGTTGATGATATATCACATATGGTTTATATATAATATATTCCAATATACATATATATGCAAGTAGTTATTGACCTTCATCTTCTGGAAAAGACTGCCAAGTTAGTCTCTTCTATTGCCCCTTCTGCCAACCCCTCTCAGAAATGCTAAACTTCTACTGCTGTGTGTGGCACAAGTTATTTACTCAGGATCAAGACTTCTGGAGAGGTCCCCTGCTTTGTCAGCAACATTCCTTTTATCCTTTGATTTTTTGTTATCATCAGATTCACTACCGGATAAATGATATTTTGGACCATTTTTTTGTTTATTTGTTTTTAAACAGCTGTTTGGAAACTAAGAAACCCTTCAATTAACTCTGAACAGTCTACATCTTTTTCAGGATCCCAAGTATCACACCTGTAAATTGCTTCCACCTTCCCATTCACTTCAGGTTCACTAGATGTACTTTCTCTACCACAAATTCTTCTGGCTTTGTTGCTTTGATTTTCTCTCTTGCCATTCTCTCTTTCTGTCTGTCTGTCTGTCTGTCTCTCTCTCTCTCTCTCTCTCTCTCTCTATCATCTCTATCTCTATCTCTATGATGTGGGTATAGTGTGGTGGAATGTGGTGAAGTGTAGTGCAGTGTGGTGTAATGTAATGCAGTGTAACTTTATGGAGGCCATATTTTTTGTAGGATTGCAGAGCTATAATTCTCCACTTCTGAGATGCTCTGGGTACAAGGCCTTCATCATCCCACCCGCCCATATTTATTTGGCTCATGATATAATGGAATAAAAGTGATCTAATGATTAAACAAATCTCACAGTATAATGAGTAACTTCAGATGCTCAGAGTTTTTGATGTTAGAAGATTCAAATTCCCATCTCCAGACACTCAAACAAAATTTAAAAATTTAGAATTCTCTGAGGGATAATTTTCTCTCCTTTACCCACAGGGCTGAGATTATAGAAACCCAAATACAAGCCCTCATAATTCAATTGACTGAAATACAGCATAAATTTAATGCTCAGCCTCCTCAAAGAGCATTTGAAGTAAAAGTGAGCTCTGATCCAAAAAGAATGAGATATCTTAAATCGAGATGAAGACATTTGAAAGGATCTTGACAAGGCTGAGGATGTTGAGCTCCTAGCCTAGACTCTCATGAGAATATTTTGTCAGAGGAAAAGATCTCCCCACCCACAATATCGGAGGCCTCTCCATCTCCACCCCTGTGGTGTTGGCCAGAACACCCTGTGTGGACCGAGCATGAGAAGGCTGACACTCCTCAGGCACTTCCTCACTGCCGACTCTTGCCTCTAGGCCTATAACCAGGTTCAAATCACAAAAGGCCCCTAAAGATCAGGCCCCTAAAAGTGTGACTCATAAGGAGGTCTGCTATTCTCCCAAAGAACATCCTATGTTTTCTAATTTCTATGCAGAGCCCGGAGAATAAGCGTGGGAATGGATCTTAAGGGTGTGGGATGATGGTGCCAAAACACACCCAGATCAGGCCAGGTTGGTTAGTATAGATGGTTAAGTAGAGATTTTGAATTTAATGTTGTAGTTCATGGAATAAAAACGATATGAATAGTTTATTTGGCTTGTTGGCAGAAGTATGGGTCAAGTGACAGCCCAGGTGAATGAGTTAGCGATACCTGATATCACTTGGTTTATTGTTCTGAAGCAATCCATGGTTCAGAGACATGGGAATGCTGAGTGGATTTATCATGTGAAACCTATACCTATACCCTGTAATAATCTCGAAAGTATACCCTTCGCTAACATAGAATGTGAGAAACAGATTCATGAGGGAAATACTATCATCACTGATGAGCCATCCCTGTTTTTCTCCATATGCCAGACCTTACAGCATATGGGGACCACAGTGACTCAAACTGAAGGACAGTGAGTTTAATTGGATCCCAAAGTAGCCAGGATAGGTGGCAACGTGCAACTGACAAAGACCAGGTGTGCGTATTTACAGTAACAGACAATAGCATAGAGCCCCAGGGTGCCATGTTCCACAATGGTGGAGTCCTAGAAAGTTGTTCCTCAGAACTGGATTCATAGTGCTTGGCAGGCAATCCAGGCATTTAACCCTTAAAGCCAAGAGAAGAAAGCCTGGCTACTGCTCCAGCTGGCAGCAGACCTTGGCATCATCCTCGTATGACTGATTTTAGGCACATTCAGAATGCAAGAGTCATCTGAGTAGGAAAGCTTCTACTAGGATTTCAGAAGAAGGCCTGGGATGCCAAGCAGTGTGCCCTCCTCAGAGGGGGGTACACAGAGAGGGCACACAGTGGAGTTCCATGATCTCAGAGGTAGTGGAGATCCCAGAAGGTCGGAGGAACCAGGAGCATGGGTCATCCGAGGAAAACCTCAGGAGTGAGCAAAGCCAGCTCAAGCAAGTTCGAGGAGGTGACACCATCCAACACTGGAATGGAGCCACCTCAGTCCCTTGGAGTTCACATCTTGCCACAGATTATACCAGATGCTGGACATGGAAATACAGGATGTAATGTTTGCCTTGTGGGATTTCACCCTTTCTTTGGTCCCACTCCCTCTGATCCCTATCTTAGTTACTTTCTCATTGCTGGGACAAAGTATCTAACACTTACATGTTAAAGGAGGGAGAAATTATTTCAGCTCACAGTGTTTAGAGGTTTCAGTCTATGTCTTGTGGGCCCCAAACCACAGCAGTACAGCAGAGGAACATCAGAGGAGAGACAGGCCATGGCGTGGCAGGCAGGGGGAACCAAGCCTGCCATTTTCTTTAAATTCTATCAGGGCTACAAACCTATTGATTTGTTCCACCCGTGCCCAGGATGGGGCTTCCCAATAGCTACGCTCATAATATTGTTAAGCAAATCAGTGGACTAATCCAACTACCACAGCCTTAATCCACATTCGTACCCCCTAGATCCAGCTGCTCTTGAAAAGCCCCACCTATGGAAATAAGGGAATTTGGAGGGACATCTAAATACAGGCCATTAAATTCCCTACTTTTACCTTTTAGAATGAGAATGTTTATTTGTGCTTTTTTTTTTTTTAATGTTGGAAGTATTTAACTCCATTTTCCTTTTAATGGGGGTTCAAAGCTCAGAGTTTGACTTAAATCTTAGGGGAAAATTTCAACTGGGATTTTTCCAGCAATTCTGAAACGGTTAGGAATATGTCAACTCTTAGAGATAGTGTTAAGGCAGAAAAAGGAACCCCAATGATGCGCAATGACCACGCCACAAACCAGGCAACCCGACAGGAGATTTTATTTTTAAAGGGAGTCTCAGGAGCCAGGAAGGGAAAAGGAAAGGAAAGGGAGAAGGAAAGGAAAGGAAAGAGAGAGAGAGATTTGTAGAGAGGAGAGAGAGAGAAAGAAGAGAGAAAGGACAAAGAGAGACACAGAGAGAGAGAGAGAGAAGGGCAGGGGGTCAGTGACTTATATGGGCCAAGTGCGTGCTTGGGTCAAATAGACAAAGGGATTCTCCTTGATAGGTGAGTTTTAAAAGTAACTTGGGCCTGAGTGGCTGGCCTGAGTTAAATCATAGCCTAGGGGAGGGGATGACTGCTATGTCTCCCTCCTGAGTTTGGGCGTTTATGGGAAGGTGGGGCCTGAGTTTTAAGAGATATGGCCTTCACAGTAAAAGGGAACAGAACCCGGCAGAGGGTTTTGAGAAAAGAGTTTTTGCCAGCACCGGAGAGTCATATTGTAAGGTTAGGTAGTTTATAACATTGCAACTTTTCTAACAGGTAGATCATAGATTTATGTAGTTTGCATAAAGGGATGTGCATGAGTCTCTTGAAGATCAGGGCCAAAATGCTATGGCTAATAACCAGATATTCCTAAGCCTCCTGCTCTCCTAAGTTGAGTTTTTGAGAAATGATTGGATTGTGAGTGTATAACACTAGACAGTGGTTGTATATTACTTTATTAGTCCACTAATTGGTTTAGCATAGTTCTTGGCATGAAGGGTGGTCATACTGAAGTGCAAAGACCCACCCTGGTATGAGGGGCATCAGCACATGGGCGTACAACCTGGATGGAATATAAAGAGAAAGAAAAGGGAGGCCCTGCTGCTTCCTGCATGTCATGCCATGGACTGTTTCTACTCTGCCACAGTCTTCTGTCATGCTATCCTGCTTTGGAACCAGCCAGATATCAACTAAAACTTCTACAAACTGAGTCAGATAAACCTGTCTTCATTTTACTCGTGAGTGTGTGAGTGTGAGGTATTTTGTCCCAGCAAAGGGAAAGTAACTAAGATAAGTACAGATTAAAAAAAAAAAAAAAAAACTGCCTCGCTGGTTCAAGGGCCCAGGTTCATCCCCAGTAACCACATACAACAATATTGGGTATGAAGACTCACACCCACAAGCAGTGAGAACCACATACCCAAGGCCAGGCATGATGGTTCCTTCCTGTAATCCCAGTACTTTGGAGGCAGAGGCAGGAGGATTGCCGTGAGTTCAAGGCTGAGCTCAAGGCCAGCCTGAACTACAAAAGTGAGACCTGTCGCAAAAAAAAAAAACTACCCTCAAAAGAGGAGGAGAGAATCTAGGGAAACAAGAAACCTGTAAATGAGCCTACTCCAGTTCAAGAGCTTGGAAAATCTGTACCCACCCACAACTGTGAGCAGTTGCCAAGGAAGAATCCTCCCCCTTCCCTCACAGCAGGCTGTGAGGAAGTGCCTTGTGCAACCATGGCAAACCACTAAAGCCTGAGTGCCCAAACTGCAACCCAAAAACCACTTATTTATTACAGAGTGCCACTACTTCGACTAAATCTGAACACTGAATGCTCAGCACGTGGGGTGATACTTGGGCTGACTGGGCTCAGCTGCCCACAAAGATGCCTCTGCATGCTCACAGTGGCACAAATGCCACAGGTTTGCTACTACTCGCCTAAAGCCACTATCAATAATATCAGAGAAGCTGAAGCGGAAGCCCCAACTTTCATCCCTATTTGAGGGTGACAAGGTCTCTTCTCTGATATAATAGGGCACAGGAGGCTACGTGGGCAGCTTGAACTTCTCCTCACACCCGGTGACCCACCAAGCAGTAGGGGACCCCACACCGCAGGGTCACCGGAGTCCAAGAGAAGACAGGAAATAAGACACCCCGTCCCTTCTGCTAGGGCAATGGCAAGGGAGGCCTAGTGTGGAGCCTTCACTACCACAGCACCTTGGCTTTAGTGCCGAACTCCTAGGGACCTCTAAACACAGTGGCACAGAAAACCAAGAAAGGGACCTTCCTGTACTTCCACCTCATATAGCAAACGAAGCAGTGACGTCTTCCTTCACTTGTGTAATACAGGGGAGTTCTTCCAAAATACAAGATTGAAATAAAATCTAGAATTTCGCCATGTAATACTCAAAACAAACATCGCTCATCAAAGCACAAACCAGGAAAGCTTCAATATGAATAAAAAAAGGTAACAGATGCCAACACTGAGATGACACAGAGGTTAGATTTGTTTGACACAATGTTAATGTTTCTATCTTCAAAATGTCTCAACAAGCAAGTACAAACACATTTAAAATGAATGATGAAAATAGACATTCTAAGCAAAAACAAAAATTTTCAACAAGGAAATAAAAGATGAAATGAAACTAAAGGGATCACATTGTCTGATTTAAAAATCTGCAGTTTTAGTATTTCAAACAGCATGACACTGGCATAAAGACACATGACTCAATGAAACAGAACAGGAAATCCAGAAATAAACCCAGACATTTACGTTCAGCTGATTTTCCATAAAGATGCCAAAAACACGCAATGAGGACAAGGCAATCTTTTCAATGAACATTGTTAGAATAAGTGAATATCAACACAAGTATAAAATCAAATCCTTATCTCAAACCACTTATAAAATCAACTCAAAATAAACTGGAGACTGACACATAAGACTAAAACTGTAAAACCACTAGAAGAAAAACATAGGAAGAAAAGCCTTCTTGACACTCACCTACGCAATGATATTTTGGTTATGACTCCCAAAGCACAGACAAAATCAAAAATAGACAAATGAGAACATATCACACTAAAATCCTTATGTGCCTCAAAGGAAATAATCATCAAAATGGAAGAAAATTTTTGTAAATTGTACATAGTTGCTAATACCTACAATATATAAGGAATTTAACAAGGAAATAAATTGCTCAATTAAAACAGGTAATTCTCAAAAGAAGTCATACTAATAACAATGGTGTACCAGTAAAAAAAAATATTGCTAACCCCACAGAAATACAAATCAAACTAAAGTGAGATTTTTGCCTTTAATCTATACAAATGAGTATTAAAAGAAACAAAGGTAAGTATCGGCAAGAGTGTAAAGAAAAGGAAATCTTTCTACCTTGCTGGTGGGAATATATTAGCACAATCACTGTGGAAAACAGTATGGAGGGCTCTCAAAAAATTACAAATGCAACTATTATGTGACCCAGAAAACCAGCAAAAGTTATACATTCAAAGGAAATTAAATCAGAATGTTGATAAGACGTTTGCATTCCCATGTTCATTGCAATGCTATTCACAAAAGTCAAGATACAGGAGCAACCTGCTTTCACCAATAGATAAATAGAAAATCTCATCACTAGCAACAAAATAAGCTAATTTGAAAGGCATAATGTTAAGTAAAATAAGCCAGATACTTTAAGGCAGATGCTACATGATATCATTCTTGTATAGAATCTAAAAAGTCAAAGTCATAAAAAATACAGAATAGAACAGTGATTGTCAAAGTTGTCTGGAAGGTAGGAGTGGGTAATGATGGGTTGATCAAAGGATATAAAATTTCTGAGACAGGAGAAATATATTAAAGAGACCTCCTGTGCAACATAATAACATAGTTAATAACTACACACTGTACATTTGAAGTTTGCTAAGAGCAAATTTGAAATGTCCTCAACTACAAATAAATGGTGTGTGAAGTAAAATATATGTTCAATTAGCTTGACTTAAGCATTCCACAAGGTGTACCTATTGCAAGACATCACGACATACATTCAAATTATATACAGGAAAAACTTTATTTTTAAAAGGACCAAGTGCAAGTTCTCAAATCGAAAAATACATTAATCAAAATTAAAAACTCACCGCATGAAGCCCCAGTAGATAAGAAAAGATAAAGGACTCAGTGAACCTGAGGAGAGAACCACAAAAATTACCCAGTTTTCACAACAGAGATGAAACAGCAGAACCTCAGTAAACTGAGATTATAATTTTAAAATTCTAAACTTCATGCCATTGGCATTCCATAAAGGGAGAAAAGAGTACCTCTCCCAGTGCTCTGGTCAGCGTGCAGTAGATGCCTTTTCCCCTTTCTCTTCACTGCACTGAGCACCAGGACAGTGTGAACTACACCTCGCATCTGCATTTGCAGATGAGCAATTGGCATGGTGAGCAGTAAATAGACACTTAGCAAATGTATATATGCCTTTCTATATTGTGCTATGTACTTTGTGCAACTTTCATGAGGCTCAAAATCTAAATCTATTTTATTTTTGCTACACAGAGGCAGAGTAGCAGATTGTATTAAAAATCGATCCACCACCCAAAAAAACCACCTAGAAAGTGGAGAAATAATTTTGCTCCAGAGAAGCGATCTACTTGAATCCAATTCAATATCAAGAACAATATTTTCAGATGATGCTATGGTAGTAGGGCACCAGTATTGTCTCAACTCTTTAATACACAATGATGTCATTAAAGCAGAGTACAAGATTATAAAAGCATTTTTATGAGGAAACGGTCTTTTGTTCAATTTATCACAGAGTGCATAGTAATAAAAGTCAATTCATATTCTGAATTTTTGAAAGCTTGAAAAAAATCTATGAAGTAATTTCATGTTTTATGGATGCAGGAAAATGTAGTTCAAAGATATGTCATTTATTATCTTTACTTTGACACACTTGCTTTATTAAGCACCTAGATCAAAGAATATTAAAACTTCTAGAACTTAACTAGGTGAAATGTTTTTAAGGAAAATGTGAAGCAAGTTCCACCTTAATAATCCTATTATACCTTAGACGAGGTCTATGCTACAATTTGAGTGCACCAACAAAAGACAGGAAAAACTGTCTTTTAAGGCAGATACTGTCCTTCCCCAAGACAGCTCAGAGGCCCCCAGAGACTCACTGCGATCTGACCTCAGCTTTTTCACAGCTACAAAACCGACATGATTTATCCAATGACTCAGATTCTCAAACTCAAAAGCCAATGACACCACCTGCTGGAAGTACGCAGAGGAGACAACTCCACAGACGGGGCTGCTCCTGTCCCACACCCTGAATACCTTGATGTTTCTCTGTCCTTTGTCCTGTTCATAGAGACTGTCTGTCTGTCTGTCTGTCTCTTTCTCTCTTTCTCATTGCCTCTGACTTTCTAGGCCTTTGCACAGGTCACTGTATCTCCAAATCTTATCAATCAACAGGATTCTCTCCTAAATTGTAATAATCATTTCTCCCTTCTATACTCCAAGTCTAGTAGTGGTGAAACTTCACTTCTCACTCTAGACACCTGTACCATCCTTTCTCCTCTGACACTCTCCTTAGTCTTTATAGTCTCTCTGAAAATATATCTTCTTGAATCATCCTGAGTTATACATGTCCTCTCTACACTTTGTGACCCTGATGATACTGTACCTGAGGAAAACTAGGACATATTTGTACCTGAAATATTCCTTTTGCTTTCCCAAGTAATTTGCCAGCTCAAGGAGTCATTGTAAACATGCGCAAACTAGTCTGTCTGGAAAAGTATTAGAGGAAGTACCCTAGGAGCCAGGGAATTTCTATTCTTTGTAGACACTACCTTCTTGTCTACATTTTGACTTATATTTCTATATAAGCCAGCTGCACCTGAGAATGCTAATCACACAAATGGAATAAAACATGCTAATGATGTCACTACTGTATAATTTAATCTGTAAATCCCCTTCCTTGCAACACCTGGGTACATCACAGAGCACTGTGGCATGCCATAGTCCACCTGGCCATCACTGGGCATTTTGAGTCTTCTCTAGAGATTTCCTGTCTATTCACTTCCTCCTGGACCGTCTGACAGTGAACCAGTCCAGCCTGCCTGGTACCACTAGGCATGCCAAGTACCTTCCCCAGCCTGCTAATGAGGCTTAATTAACTATTTTCTTTCCTGCTAATGTCTTAATAAATCTGATTTTTCACAAGCCATCTTCAAGTATTTTCTCCTGTCTCTTACTCATCCCCTCCTCTGACCCAGCACCTAGGCTGTGGCTGAGATAGTGGCAGATGAAAAGACATAAGCCAGGGATTTAGCTCAGTGGTTCCAGTGCCTGCCTCACAAGCACAAGATCCCAAGTTTGATATCTGGTATCAAAAAAAAAAAAAAGATATATGACCACCATAAAGCCTCAGCCACAGCAGACCTCTCATCTTGTGCATGTGCCCCATTGTGCGCTGTCCCTCTGCCCTTGGCCTACCTTATATTACTGACCAGACATTGTCAAATTCTGGCTTTGGCCCACCATTTTCTGTGAGCTGCGCAACCTCCCTGTCCTAATCCAGGTTCGTGCAGAGTGTCTCCCTCCAGAAAAGCTGCAATTCAAATTGGTGACAGCTTTTCCAATACCAAATTATAATCATTTTACCTTAGAATTGCTTCTCTGATACTTCACACATTATATGTGGAATGTAAAGTATTTCTAAACTCCTCATTCAAATATTCAAACTTCTTGGTTTGCTTTCATAAACAACTACTTTCAAATTTTTGTGGATTTTACTAGTTTAATATTAAAATTTTACTCTTATTTTTCTTTTTATAAATTTAAAAGTTGAATAATTTTTGTTTTCCCATATAATACAAACAAGAAAATAAACCTGACAAACTTGGATTCTAATTAAAATCCAATAAAATAAAATAAATATCTCCCTAATGGAAATTAAAGTCAACCCCCCTCATATTGACAGTTAAGATAGAATGATTAAAAGATAGCAAGATAAGAAAGACATTTTCTTTACAATTATGGCCCAAATGGAAGGAAAAATTCACCTAAGCCAGAAAATTCAGTAGTTGTTAGTGACTAGTATATTTTAGGCATGTACAGAAAGAACTGGAAATAAAGCTTAGAATTTTGAGGGTTGAGTTTCTTTTCAATAAAAGTATGATTCCTTATTAAGAAGGTAGCCCACATATTTTAATGATAAGTCTTTGGAGGCAAAGGAAACTAAAAAATAAATATAAATCAAGAATCGCGCGCTAAAAATGTTGAGATTATAACAAAAAAGTAAGGAAACAAATTTTATGTATATGGGGGGGCGGTAAGGTGGGTAGGGCTATGGGAAAAAAATGAGAATTAAGTTGTGTCTTATACTGGTACAAATCCCCATTATGGAGTGCAATCACGATGTGTATATGTAATGTACCAATAAAGATTAAACAATTTTTAAAAAAAGAATCACCCCCTTAATAAATTTTGCTACCTTAATATTTATTGTTGCATAGTGAAAAACAACACTTATTTTTTTCACATCTAAGACTTTTCTGGGTCCTAACTCTCTGAAATCTTTTCTTGCCCAGCATTAGATGAACCATCCCAGCAGACAAAACCTCAAAAGCCTCCTCATTTTGCTCCAACTTTAACTTCCTTCCAAAAATGCTGAGACATTGTTTTGTAGAGGCATTTCTCTCTTCTGTCTGCTTTCTTTATAAAATGTAGGAATGTAACATTCAAACATTAATTGGAAATCCAGCAAATTAAATGAGCTGAAAACAGCACACAGAATTGGTCTTATTCATTTAACTGGTGATTATGTACCAACCCCAATTTAATACATTAACAAATATAGAAAATTTAAGTCCATAAATAATTCTACAATCATAGAAGTATTTAACATTTCAACAAACTAGAAAGCTATATCTTTTTCCCTTCTTTATTTTGCTTTTTTTAGCCATAGTAAGATATTAGTAACATTAAGAGAAAAAAAAAATGATCTCTACTGAAAAAGGCAATTATATTACCATATAGTTTACATTAAGATTTATTTTGCTCCAGACTAATATAGGATTAATGATATTATATTGCTAATACCACACAAGGTCATAAAACACCAAACTGGTACTATGACTTTAATATGAAACTTAAGACTCAAGACATCAATATTGTATTAAATACTTTCATATTCATTGAAAATTCTGTTGTAGTTTGTCATAATTCTATCTTGCACTTTCATCTAAACTACTTTGAACTCTGGTTGTACAAAATAATTTTTCATTTTTTTACTGTGTACTTTTTAAAAAATTGCAGGTACAAAGTAAAAATAGAAAATTATTTGAAATATCAAGACTGAGAACAAATACTGCTCGTGGGCAGGCAGGCCTCTAGCCTGGAACTTGCCCACCTTCTCCACAGTGCTCTGGAACTGAGCTCCCACATAATCAGTATGGGAGGAAGAGGTCACAGAGACTCCATCTTCTTGTCTGCCCACATCAAGGCTTGGCCCTGACATCTCATGGGACCAGCATGTTAGGAGAAGCCCCCAGAGCTTCCATTTACTTGTCTGTGCACACTGAGTAAGCGAGGCAGCAGAGCTGTTATTTAGGCAGAGGCCTTCAGGGTACATCTGCCTGTCTTCCACAATGAAAAAGCCACCACTGTAAGAGTGAAGAAATCCTGTTGGCTGCAGCCATTGGTGAGTTTGTGGATTTAGTCCCATACCAAGACCCTAGACTCTTATAGAGTTTAAGATCGCAGGAATTCATGAAGCTCAGCTCTGGCATTATAACCAGAACCTAGACAGGGACAACAGCTGTCTCCCTGTGACTAGTCAACTCTGATCAGTGTGCTACTGTCCACATTATCCAAAAGAAATAGCAGATCCAAGCTGTGAAGGCCCCTTTTGGTAATGTTTTTGGCTTTGCTTTTGTTGTTGCTGCTGTTGTTCTGTTTATTTTTTTTTTAATGATCTCTTTCATTCTTCATTTCTCTACTCTCTTGTTGCTGAGTATGTCCAGTTTCAGTTTTTTTCTTCTTCCAAATGATCTTACTTTTATAAGAGAGGGAAAATAGTCTCCTGTTAGCCTGTTGCTGCTGAGTACCCCATTCTTTTGTTCCTTCCTCTTCTCTTTTCCTCTTATCAGTATTAGTTCCCAAAAGTTAATACATTTTAGTCTTCCCTGTTCTCTCTTTCTTCTGTACTATTATAGGAAGGTGAATACAGTTTCTAGTGGTCCTACTGCTATTAGTCTGTTCTGTTTTGTATTTGTCCCTTCTGTCACTTTTGTCCTCTAGACTATTGTTTCCCAGGATTTGTGTGCTTTTTATATATCCTCTAACCCTATTTCTAATTTCTCCCGCTCCTTCTCTCTCTCTATCCTCCTCCCAATCTCTGGTGATCCTTTATGCCCAAAGGATGATTCTGCTCTACTAAAGGATCTGTGTGTAATACACATATTTCTGGTTAGTTCTAAATTTGGGCCTATGATCTAACTCATGAGGTTAAAGGTATCAGAACAGTAACTGCCACAGCTTGTCATTTCCTGTGCTGTGTTTGATACTGTGGGTGATACGAATTATATTATGCCAACCGAGGTGATGTGATTGTTCTGTTTGAGTACTTTCCATGGTTAAGATTACTGAAAAGACCATTACAGATCCAAGAGAACAACCCAGGAAATAGCCATCTCTCAACAGTTTCAAATATTAAGAAGAAAGAGACTTGCATTAAACATTGCCCAGGCAGCAGCCCAGGAATTAAAGCAAATACAGCAAGAACAGAAAAACAGCAATGAGAAAAATAATTACAAACCCAGGCACAAAGATTACCACCACAGGGAAATACAGGGAAAATGGGAATAGAGCAAATGGAAACTCAAAGACCAGGACTCTGAGCTGGTATCAAAAGAGGATCTAGTTAAATAGAAATCAGAAATAGTTTCTCAGATAAAAACAGAGATAGTATCCAAAGTGGAAGATAAAATTAATAACACTAAAGAAGAGATGAGGAACATGATAGACTCTTAGATTAGGAGAGTAATTGAATCTGTTAAACAGCTTCAAACAGATTTCCAGGAGATGAAAGTTCTAGTGAAAGTTTAGTGAAGATCACCTATCAGACATAGAAGATAGGATTGCAGCCAGTGAATAGGAAAGGAATAGTTTATGGAAAATAGCAAGGTACCATGAGAAAGCAAGCAAGACACTGATAGATGACGCAAAGAAAAACAAAATAAGACTGACTGAAGTCAGTGAAGAAAAAGGAGACAGTGCAACAGATATAAAAAACTGTCCACATGTATGATGGCAGAAAATTTCACAGGAAAGGAAAAGAATTGGTATAGACAAGTGAGGAATATAGGACTCCAAATGGTCATGACATTAAAAAATTTATATCTAGGTATATAATAGTCAAGATTGCAGAAACCCAATAGGATAATGAAATATTGAAAGCAGTCAGAGAAAAGAAACAAATCACATACAAAGGAAAGCCTATGAAAATCACAGCAGACTTCTCAACCCAAACACTCAAGTCAAAAAAAATCTGGAGTGAAGTTTTCAAATCCTAAAAGAACAAACCCTCCAACCTAAATTAGTGTATCCTGCAAAACTATCCTTAAAAATTGACAGGGAATTCAGATATTTCTATGACAAAGAACACCTCAAAAACTTCATGAATATCAAAACTGCACACCAAAAAATTCTAAATAATATCCAAGAAAAACCCCATGAGACCCAGTAGAGTGAACTCACTGGGAAAGGCAATAAACTGAATGGAAAGGATGGAAAGCAAAGAATAAGAGATCCAAGAACAGGAAAACATCACAGGGCTAAATCAGTAGATATCAGATACAACCACTAAAGTCAATGACCTCAAGGAGCCAATTAAAAGACACAAATTGGAAAAATGGATTAGGAACCAAGATGCAACAATATTCTGTATACAAGAAGCATATCTAATTCAGAAAAAAATTTATAGACTGAAAGTAAAAGGATGGAAAACAATTCTCCATGCAATTCTCCATGCAGGAAACCACAAAAAACAGGAGAGTCAGTCTTATTCACAGACAAAATAGATTTCAAACCCAAATTAATTAAGAGATGTCAGGAACTGTGGACAACTTACTCAAACTTACAACTTACTTGCTTGGATTTATGGATGTCTGCCCTGCCCTGTGGGATCAACTACTGGGATAATTGCAGACATCTGCCCCATTCTGTAAGATCTTAAAATACAAGGATTACTTCACTAGGATTACTGGCCTTAAGACCTACTGGGACTTGGTGGAATTAAGGATGTCTGCCCTGCCCTCTGTAGCCTCAACTACTGGGATTATTGTGGGACTGCCCTGTTTTATGCATGCCAGGATTATTGATTCAAGGCTTGGCACCAAATAAAGGTGCAGGCAAGCTTGGGTTATGGGTTCTTCTGTTCCTGCTTCTGCTGCTGCAGTATTTTGGCCTTGGCTGCTGCTGCTCAGGGTAGCAAGAGTTGAGCATGGGCTCAGTCTTTTTTCCTCAAGGTTCTGACTTTGTTGTTTGTTGGTTATTAATGCTTTAGCTATGGGACTACCAGGGAATCAGAGTTCACTGCAAGGATTCTGGCTGTGTCCTCATCCCCAGACAACAACATTTGGCACCCATACATGGATTTGGACCAGACTCACACACATCATACCATAGCTACATATGTGCACCCGTGTTTATAGCAGCTCAATTTCTGATAGCAAAATATTGGAAACAGCCCAAATACCCATTAACGGGTGACTGGATAAAGAAGGGGTGTGTGTGTGTGTGTGTGTGTGTGTGTGTGTGGTTACTCAGCCACAAATAATGATTAATCTGTGTCATTTATACTGAAATGAGTGTACCTTGAGGACACACTCATAAGTGAAATAAATAAGACACAGATGTGTAACTATCTTTTCTCTAATAAGAAAAACTGAAGATGTAAATGAATGCCAAAATGTATGGTAGATAATGTGAAATAGGAAGAAAATGAGCAAAAGGAAAAGGGAAAAGGCAGGTAAGGAAAAGTAAAGAAGGGAAAGAAAATATTTGATAATAAAAAGTAAAAGAAAACAAAGCTTATGTATATGGAGGGATGTAGGGAGGGCAGAAGGAAGAGAAAAACAATGAGAATCAAGGTGTGTCATATACAGCTATAAATTTTCAATGTGGAATGTGATCATAATGTATGTCTAAAATGTACCAATAAAGTCAATTTAAAAATATCAATACCTACTCATCCCTATTCTCATTTTCTCATACCTTTGTAATGAGTAAAAAAAGTGTAGGCACAAATACAAGGCAATATAGAAGAATCCTAGAAAAGTACTTAGTAATTTTAAAAGCTTGTTTTATTTTCCACTTTCTTATTTGAACGTTTCATCTATTTATTAATAAATCTCAGTATTGCCATATAAGGTACAACCTGAGGGTAGTGTTTTAGCCACTGAGGTTCTCATATGTAAAGTGGGGCTAATGACAGTTCACAGTTTGTGATGATTAGAGAAATGAAATAACACTGCAAAGATGTTTAACACTCTCCTTACTCCACTCTACACAACTATCTCTAATCTCTACAAACTCTGATCTGGGGACGAGGACTCAGCCACGATGCAACAAAAAACATAAAACATGATAGTATGGAAAATAACAGTTTTATCTTTTATATTTGAAAATAATTTACATGTTCATATGCATTAACTGACATAGAATTATTTTCCCTATGAACTACATTTTATTCTTAAGTGACATATAAAAACATAGAAATTACACACATTGATAGACCACTATACAACATTGCAATAAATCCAGTGTTTAAATTAGGGTAAACACGTCTCTCTTCTCAAATACATATATTTCATTACAGCAAAAACATTCAAAATCTGTTCTTTTAGACTTTTCAAATATAAAATAAATTATCACTGTTGTGCTTTATATCTGTCCAAAGCAACATGTGCGGACCAATGGAACCTGGCTCTAGTCTGTGTGACTATGGATTAAGGACATGTAGTAAGTAAACTAGTCCTCTGATTAGTTTAGCATAGTTCTGGGTGTGGATAACAAAAAAAACCCACCCTGGGTGTGGGTAGCACCACCCAATAGGCTTGTAGCCTGAATGGAATAAAAGAGAAAAGGAGGCTTGTTGCTTCTGCCTGCCCTGCCTTGGACTGTTCTCTTCTACCACACCCTCTGACATGCCACTTCTCCTTGGAGCCAACTAACTATGTGCTGAAACCTCTACAAACTCTGATCCAAAATATGTTTCCTCCCTTTAACTTGTGAATGTCAGGTGCTTTGACCCAGCAATAAAAAGTAAGTAACACCATCATTTTCTATGGTGGCTCTACCTTGTGCCTACACCACTCCCTCCTAGTCTCCCCAGATTCTAGTGACCATCATTTTACTCCCATTTTCTAAATATAAGTCAACTTATTTTTATATTCCACATCCAAATGAGATCATGTAGTTCTCTCGTGTCTGTTTCTGGCCTATTTCCTTTAACACAATGATCTCTAGCTCCACCCATGTTGTTATAAGTGACAGGCCTTCATTGTTTTTATGAATGGATGGTATTTCATTAAATATATGTACCATATTTACCCATTCAATAAGTGGGCAGTTAGGTGATTTCCATTCCTTGTTACTGTTAATATTGCTTTAATGAACATGAAATAGTAAAGTATTTTCAACACATCGATTTAATTTCCTTTGAATATACTGTATAATTAGTCATGAAACTGCTGGTATCATATGTTTTATTAATATTCAAAAATTCCAATTGTCCTGGGGCAAGTCATTTCTTTTTTTTTTTTTTTTTTTTTTTTTTAGGTTTTTG
>PVIR01017021.1:0-35640 GCA_004026965.1 Petromus typicus
GGGAATCGAACCCGGGCCCTTGCGCTTGCAAGACAGGCGCCGGAACCACTGAGCTAACTCCCCGGCCCCCTTAATTTCACAGAACTGAGATACCGACGTCTTCTGTGTGGTTTGATTTTTCTCTGTACCAGAGTCGAACCCAGGACTTTTACACTGAGCTATATCCCTGGGCCCCTTTCCTCTGTACTTTAATTTTAATTGGGTACTGGGTCTCATTAAGTCTAAATAGCCCAAGCTAAGCTCTAACTTGTGATCTTCCTGCCTCAGCCTTTCAAAGTGCTACTTCTACAAATTTTAAACAGAGACTTTTTTTTAAATAGGCATCTCCAAATACTGATTTTGGGTTAGCTATTCTGGAAAAAAGCACACCTATGAGTGAAAATTATTTGGTCCATGATCCTGGGTACTCGTGTAGACGTACTGTCTGTGGGGTGGCTTCACACTTTGGTCCAGAGCACCCTGGCACCCTGGCCATCGAAGTGTATTGGGAGGCATGATTCCTTTGCCTTTCAAGAGACCTTTTGCCTCACGAATGCAAACATTGCCCATCCATCTCCCTCCAACTTTAATCACAGCGTTGTGACTCGTTCCCTTGCCTACCCTACAAACTAGATTTACAAGTCAAGGAACTAACAGGAGAAGTGAATTAACTCCCTCACTAAACACAGGAGAGACTCAGATGCAAATAAAAGGGAAAAGAGAGGCTCTTATTTCCCAAACAGAAGAGGTTACTGGAGCAGTCCTCTGAAACCCCCTTTCAGCTTCGTGTCTCTGCAGCCTTTGAGAGCCATATGCCCTGAGCTGGTTACACATTTTAGCGGAAGAATCCCTTTGCTTACCTGGATGCACACAGCCCTGGGGGCCAAGGCGAGGGTTCTGCTCACGCTGGAGGCTATGGAGGAAAGAAGCCCATCATTCTATCAAGGGTGGGGCTTTAATTGCTTCCTGTTCACTTCTCAAGAAGGCAAGTGTTTAATGTGCCATGTGGAAGCTGCTGAGCGCTCCTTCTTGTGGAACTGTCTCCGTTTGGTTCGGCTGTGATTCTGCTAGCTTCACCAGAGCCATCTCTGGAAACTTCGTAGGGAAATAATTTTCTTAAGACCAGCTTTTCATCACTGATCTCTCTGTGAACTGGTCTGAGTTAGAAGGCCTTGATTTCAGAGAAAGTCTACAGGGATGGAAAAAAAGATAAAGTACTCATCGTGACTTTAAAGTTACATGATAGAAAAAAATGTTTCAGACAAACACAGGAGAAATTAGTACCAAATCTTTTCCATATCAAAGAGTGCTTTTAAAGTTCTGCTTGCAAATAAATGCTAGACAAGCAAATCCAGAACTGGGGGAATGTTATGACAATCCTGTAGACTTCAGCCCTGCAGAATGAAAGCTTCAAGATGTAAGCAGAGGAAGAGAGGGCCTCTGGAGCCACAGTTTATCCAATATATTGGATCCAGATTTCACAAACCACAAAAATGTCATCCCAGGACCATATGCAGAAACATGTTTTCTTCAGAGCCTCTAAAGTGGAAACTGAAATACACAGTGAAGACAATTAGATGAAATTTGGAAAATGTCAAACCCAGGAGACGGAGAGCAGTTTGAATTCCAAGCCAGCTTGGGAAGGGGCTTTGAGCTTCTAAACAAGGCGCTGTCAGTGTCCGGCACTAGAAGATCTGAAGTCCAAACAAACCATGGGGGTGGGGAGGTGGTCAGTACTATTTTTTAAAATCTAATCTTGACAACTGTGCACAGAGGTGATAGTGAATGGTGACAATGCCCATCCATCACTCCCAGAACAGTCCCAGACAATGCTTGCAGCAGGAGGGAGTCTGGCCTGGACAGAGGTCTGGAGGGAGGCCATCCCGGGCTTGTGAGATGGAAATTCCTGCTGGCGCGCGGGGGAGGGGGACAGAGCAGCCAGAGACCATCGGTGGGAGCCTCTCTCCTGTGCTGCTGCTCCTTCGTGTTCCAGAGTCCAGCTGCCTTCAGTGTAGGTGGGAAAAAGATGCCCAGTGTTGTGGTTTGTGGTGAGAAATACAGAGAAAGCACGTAGAGTGTGTCAGGAAAGTGGCTTCCTTGTCGATTACTGTGATCACTTGAATAACTCCTATCTTTGTACTCTGATTGTGGCTGGTCCCCCACCCACCCATTGGGACCAGCTAGTCCTAGAAGCCAGTATTTTTGGGAACCAGCAACCACAGTGGTGTGTTCAGGGGGCCAAGCATATCCCAGGGAGTCCTCATTATGGAGAAGACATGAGACCGCATCCAATTCTGCATGAGGAGACCGTTATAAAGAAGTGGGGATGTCACACCCCAAGGGAGGTGCTGGACCCAGGCATCACTCGACCTCGCCAGAGAGCCCCTGCACCCTAATCTCTAAAATTATGCTCATCCTCTATATGAGCGGCAAGATGACTATTTATATTTCAGTGAACAAAAATTAACCCTAAAATTCCATTCCTCACCACATTAGCCACAGTGTAAGCTCTCAGTAAGCACATGTGGCTGGCGGCGGCCATCTTGGACAGCACAGTTGTGGACGTCCCCGTCCTTGTGGAAAGTTCCAAGGGACCACACGAGCCCTTCCACCGAAACCCCAAACAGGCATGGCCAGCTTTACAACAGAGCAAATTTGGCAGTGATCATCACAGGAGAGAAAACTGGAGCATCCCCAGAGGCGTTGCCCGAAGGCTTTCTGTTAAGCAGAGGATTGAAAAGCCTGTTTACAGATCATTAACCACTTGGGAGAGGGGCAGCACAGGGCAGGGAAGGGGCTGGAGGTTCTGAGCTGAGAACCCTCTCCAGTGTTGAGATGCTTCCCACTGGGATCTGCAGGGAAGCGGAGGTGGGGTGCTGAACTGAATGAAGGAGGCCAGAAAGGCCCACAGGGCCGGGGTGGCCTCCTCCACGAGCCCTTCAAGCTAGATTCAGTCTCAAAAATCTTGAGTCTTGCAAGTGTGGACATGCAGTTCATAGGGTAAGCTGACAGAGTTGGGACAGTGCTATTTAAAGAATTCTTTCTGTCTTTCTACTTGGCTCGGCCACGAATTTGTCCTGTGACCTGAGCAGGGGTGCCTAACTTCCCGGGCCTCTGTTCTCCATCTGTCGGGTCCTGTTCCCGAGGGCTACTCATCTGGCATCGCACCACGGGCGGGGGTCCTCACGAGGAGACGGAATGGTGGAGAAGCCTTTATTGCCAGCACTCTCAGCACTTATATACAGCCCCACTTCCTTGTTCTCAACCGCCCCAAACCAGCCTTACAGGGGGCAGTCTCTGTCTCTCTACTTTCCCTTAATCACTGTGGCCGGGAGGGGCCCGCTGTGTACGTGCCGCCTTGCACTTCCTTTATGGAGCAGGTGTTGTTTAGCCCCAGGGGACCCCACAAGCCATGGGATGTGTGAGATCACACTTCACTATGTCAGCACCGTTAAGTTCATTCATTTGTCCATTCACTCATTCAGTGTCTCCGGGTCCCATCCTCTGGTGAAGAGGGCATCCGTCAGACACCTGCAGGGAAGGAGGCTGCCATCAGCCAGTGGCTGTCCCCCGACGAGGGTGCCGGTGTGAGCCAGGTGTCAGGACTTGCTCCACGTGGTTCTAGCATCACTGTTTCCACGACTCTCCGATCATGGAAAGCTAAGAGAGGAACTTGCCCTGTTCTGGCTTCTTGGTGCACATTTGTCTTGAGTAAAATAAACTGTATTTTGATATCTTCCAGTATTTCTTTTTGAGACAGGGTCTCGCTTTGTGGTTCAGGCTGTCCCTGAGCTCAGCCTCAAACTCACATCACAGCAGTCCTCCTGCCTCTGCCTCCCGAGTGCTGGGATTATAGGCGTGAGCCACCACGCCCAGCACTGTGGTATGTGGTGCTGGTTGCTGCTGGGGTGAGTCTCCACGCCCAGTATGGTATGTGGTTACCGGGGATCGACCCGGGTCCTTGCACTTGCAAGACAGGCGCCGGAACCACTGAGCTAACTCCCGGCCCTCTTCCAGTATTTCTTGAGGTCTCTCAAATAGTCCCCAATGTCTCCTCCCAGGAAAATATGATGCCATCTGGTTTTCTCTCCAGTTATTAGCCTTGCCGTGATTAACAGCAGCACAAAAGTTTCAGGCAGCCTGGAGCACAGTGGAAAGTTGCCTCATTAACAAAATGTATCATCACATATTCCGAAGCAATCCATTTCAAAGGGGGCTGCATTAATTAGGCATAATTTCATTCAACATGAAGCGGTGGCAGAACATTCAGGCTGTCCACATCCGGGAGACACTCAGCTGCCCAGTTTACGACCTGCTTCGTAAAGCCTTGCTGTTGAAGTCTCTTAACAGAAAAAGGCCCATAAATCTGCAGGGGGACTGAGGTGAAGGTCCCCACCAAGGTTCCCATTTGAAACTCGTGCAAACTTATCTAACTAAAACAAAGTGTTCCCTTCCACTGAGGCAAGGCAGTCCGGGAGGCTGGGAAGAATTATTTTTGCCAGACCAGAAAGGAAGGCGATATTGGAAAGAGCTTCCTTTTTCTCTTGGAGTCTAGCAGGGCTTGTGTTCCCACCTGCTACCTGCTCATCTAGGAGAGACTTTGGCTTAAGCCCATCAGCCCTCAGGCCTTGGATGTCTCCCAGGCATTAAAACAATCCCATTGAATCTGTCAACAATTCTGAGCCTCAGAGGGAGGCATGTGCCTTTGCTTTGTGAAAGGCTCGACCCTGGGCCCGGGCTATCTGGCTTTCCCAGCCTAGTGACTGGGGGTATTGGTAGTAGTGTTGGAAAGCATGGTAGGTCATGTGTGTGGAAGGAGTCTGGATGGGCCCAAATTCTATACCTGTCTCTGCCATTTATTGCCTGTGGATTTGGGGTCATGTGTTTAACCCCCCAAGCCTCAGTCTCCTCATCTGAAAGTGGGAAAATGCTATCACTCATCTGACATTGTTGTGGGCACTAGTCATGTGCAGAGCCCCTGCTCATAAATGTTAGCTATTACAATTAAGGATGCTATAACTGGCCGGTGGTTCTGGGACTCAGAGGTGGTCCTTCTTCCCATGGGACTGAGGGATGGTCCTTTTCCCTAAGAGTTTATCTCACAGATATTTTCTGAGACTTTCTCAGCAGAAAATGTTAACATGTCAGTTTTTGGTCCTCAGAAAAGTCTTTGTCTGAGCTTCGGATGAGAAATACTACCTGGGAGTTGGGCTGGTCTCAATTTCCACTTGAGAGGGTTTCAAGCTAAGCAAGGAGCCTGAGCCGCCTTACTGCATAGTAGACACTTGCCCCTCTCCCAGAATGCACCTGCTTAGAACAACAGAAACTCTCAGGGAGATTTTGTGTCTTTTCTAGAAGGCACAGAGGCTAAGGACATAAAGATGCAGGTGAAGTGATGACCCCAGGACTCCGGCCTCCTGTTGACTGTTGATTCTGATTGACTTACTGATAAGATATAAGGAAGGTTGAAAAACTTTCTTAGAAGGGTTAAAGAAGATTCCTAGGCCAAGCATTTTCTTTCTCAAGCATTGGGAGAGAAAGATTGAGTAGATAATAACATACCATTTAGAAGATGGTAGAATAAGCCTGTCTGTTTTCCTCTTGGGTGACAACTCTCCATCTTTGGGGGCAAATCTGCCTTGTTCTTGGTTCATACATTTTTTTTTTTTTAAGGTTTTTTGAGACAGGGTCTCGCTTTGTGGTTCAGGCTGGCCCTGAGCTCAGCCTCCAACTCACAGCACAGCAATCCTCCTGCCTCTGCCTCCTGAGTGCTGGGATTACAGGCGTGAGCCACCACGCCCGGCACTGTGGTATGCAGTACTGGTTGCTGCTGGGGTGAGTCTCCACACCCAGTAAAGGTATGTGGTTACCGGAGATCAAACCCGGGTCCTTGCACTTGCAAGACAGGCGCCAGAACCACTGAGCTATATCCCCGGCCCGGTTCATACATTTTTAAAGGGTGCAGAATCCACAATTCATTCACTCATCCGTGATCCGTCAACTTCTTTGGCAAATGAAGAAGATGAGCCATGCTTGCCAACAGGTCTCCATCGCTGAGGCTTCATGGCCAGTCTGCTCCCTCGGTCTCCAAGGGCCATGGGTGGACAGAGCAGAGCAGGGCTCCCCTCCAGGGCATGGGTGCTGTGGAGGGCCTGTCAGAGGGCAGAGCTGCAGCTCCTCCAGCACCTCACACTCTGTCCTGCTGACCACATCATTCTTAAAAAAAAAAAAAAAAAGCATTCGGAGATATTCACCTAGTAGACTGAAAACAATGAAATCTGACCACGTGTATTCCTTGGAAACTTGGCATAATGAGTATTCTTTCCTTAAGCGAATTTCAAGTCTGCACGTTTGGAGGACACCACAGAGGAGTTCTCCACTCGGCCAGCATGGGTAGCATGTGGCCATCAGAGTCATGGAGCAGAGGCCAGGGCATAAGGCAAGCCTTTGGCACCTGAGCCAGGGCTGCGCCAGAGAGAAGCAGCCTTAGAACTTTTAAGCATGGGGACAAGCTGGCCAGGTAGCCTTTCTAATTCACTCTTGTCCCAACTAGTTCATTTTCCTCCCTCAGAGGCAGAATGTTCTTAGGAGATTCTGAAACTGTAAAAGCTTGTTCTTAGAACAATACCACTCCCAGGAAACGCACTCCCTCTTCTCTTGGAGTTGGACTTGTACTTTTTATGGCTCATTTCTGACCTTCCCCCTGTGGAAATAAAGAGCCCACACCTCTAGGTGGCGCTATGGAAGCCCCCAGGCTCCAGGGATTGCCCTTTGCAGCGCCTCTTCTAGAGGGGAAAATGCTCACCACTGGCCAATCTCAAAAGCAGAACTGAAAGTGTTTTGCACTGTAAGATTTCAAGCACGAAAAATAAATACAAGCCAGACATCACTTTGAGCACTGCGGTCCAAAGCCCATGAGGTCCAAAATAGGCAAAACAACAGAGACCAGAGATGCCACCGTGAAAGTATACGACCAAAGGAAGTGACAGTCTTGAAGAAGACTCCATTTACCCCTTGACTCCAACAGACTGACAGCAAGGCCCATAGGGCATTTCTTCTGTCTTTTTCCTTCTCCTCCCGCCCTCCCTCCCTCCTTCCTCCCTTTTGAGCCTCAACATTCCGGCTCAGTTGTTTAGATAGCTGAAATCAACTGGCTAATTGTCAGTTTTTCTCTGCTTCGTAATGAGTGGTTCTTACCTGAGCTACATGCTTACTCATGCAAGATAATAAGAAATACAGAAAGCCACAGAAGCATTTAGAACACAAACAGGTTATAGAATTGCCTATTAGGAAATCCAATTTGAAATCATTTCCAAAAGGTTCTGCGTTCTTTCCCCGCGCACCCAGCTGCCACCCCTGCTTGAGGCTTCCTGCGCCACGTAAGACAATGTGGATGTTTTCAAAAGGTCACATCCACGGGCTCCACAGGGGCCTCAATTACTTTCTCCTGAAAGGGAAAGAGGGTGGAAAAAGGCACTAAGACATTCTGGGGAAATTTTAATTAGGTACAAAAAGGCAAATGCAAATCTCAGATTTGCTTCCAGAAACTGAGGTGAAATTGCTCAGCGGACTGACAACCTGTTGCCGATAAGACTTCGCTGGCAGGTGGGCGAGTGGGTTGTGTACATGGTGGGGGGACACTCTGTGGGACAATTCTATGTCCACATGAGCCAAAACCACATTCAAAAGATCTCTGTGACCAAATGGAAAGAAAAATATGTTATTTTCATGACATGTTAATGTGCTTCCCACCCCCCCGCCACTAATTATGCTATTTCAAGAAAATAATTGGAATTGGCTAGGAGAAATTAAGAATAGAAAGTTGCAAATTATATAACCTAATGAATCGAACTTTTGGTAATGAACCTCGCTGCTGTTTAGCACGCATCACTGAAGCCTGCGTTAAACAGAGGAGCTCTTCTAATTCTTTTAATTCAGTGGAGCCATTTTTAATAATTCATAATTAAGTCTGGCTCAGAAATGAGAATCTCCATGGCAATGTTGATTTATTTTCTTTTTGTGTCTCTGTCAAACGTCGGGATGTCAGAATTCTGAGTCTCAAAGGTGGACACCATCAACAAAGTTACAGAAACACAGAGATGAAACACAGGTGGCCTCTGCAAAAGCTCTTTCTCTCTGAAGTCCCTGGAAAGGTGAGCTCTGTGAGGAAGAAAATGGAGAGCGGAGCATGTGCGCCCACTGATGAGTTTTTCAGCATGAGGGAACAGTGATGGAAACATCATGGTACCAGAAAAACAGAAGCCATTAAAGTGTGGATCTGGGGTGTGCGAGCAAGCTTCCCTGAGGACTGGAGAGGAGACCCTGCCCTCTAGACTACTTTCTGCTTGAAGGACCACCGAAGTCTGCATTTTTAGAGAAAAGAAGTTGGACGGGACTGAGTCTTTAAAAAGCCCCATTTGTCACCTCTTCACCGAGCCCTTTAACTGAGTGTGTCAGAGAGCTGAGACTGCTCTTACCGTGGGCTAGAGATTCTCCGGCTGCCCCCCAAGGGGACTGTGCTTTTTTCTTGCTCTACTTAAGAATATGGTTCTGATCCTGCTGAAACACTCCCTAAAGACCTACCACCTGACTCCTGACCCCTGACCCATGACCTCAGACTCTGTCAGAAATGAAATCCAGGCCAACGCACAGCTCTGCAAAACAGCGCTATTACTATTAACACATAGTAATGAAAACAGTAATACTTATAATAAAAGTAATAGGCTCAATTAAACTCTGTTTTCAGAGATATAAACAGGAGTCAAACAGGGCATGAGCACCATATTTTAAAAATCTAATTAAGAGTCTGCCTTTAAAGGGGCTCGAAAGGAAACCTGGGCCCCGGCCGGTTTTACTCAAACAAGTTAGGTCTCAGAATGTCAGATTCTCAGACAAAGCTGCATGAACTCTTCAGGACCTGCGTGTGGTCTGTGGTGTGTTCCGGCCAGGCAGGCAATAATGTTTTACCGAATGAGAGTCGATGTGTGTTGAGCAACAAGCTAGAGGCTTTTAAAGATAGCTGAAAATAGCCAAAGGCAAGTGACATCTTGCAGATGAAACTGCTGAAGCATGAGACGGAGAGACAAACAGAAGGCTCTCTTTGGTGCGGGACATTGCATCTCCAAGGTGGGATGGACCATCCAAACCTCTGAATTTCTGCCATGATCATTCCCATGCTGAGGCTGAGACTGAGCCCTGAGGGAGTGTGGTGAGGTATCCAGGACAGGGTGGATGGACAGGCGGATCCATCCCCAACAGGCTCTACCACTAATGGCTGAATGACCTTGGCCAAAGTCCCGATGCTTCTCTGATCCTTTTTCCCTTTGACTATGAAACAAAGATGGACGTGTCTCCTCTGCCTCTTTGAAGGTTATCAGGGAGCTCAAAGAACATGAAATAAAGAAAAGCAAAGGGAATTTGCCAAGCAGATTGAAAATTAGAATGCCAGCTCTTTTTGTTCCAGCTGTCTGACTTGAAGTCACTTACCCTGTCCATGCCTCAGAAATCTTATTTATTAAATGAACATCATATTTATATCCATCTCAAATGATGGTCATAACCATTAAGTGAATTCATATGAAGTGGTTGGAATGATACCTACCACATCACAAATGCTACAACTGCTTCCCATTAGTGCTATTATTAAGGTTTCATCAAACATGAAAATAAATAAAAATTTTTAAAAGATTGTCTTTTATTTCTTAGAAAGGACTCAACTTCTTTCCCCAATGCCATAGGGTCTTTACATAAGTCCTGAAAGATAAGGTCACTAAGAATCTTGTCAGTGGTACCATTTAAAGCAACATGCAATACTCACAAAGCTGAAACAAATTAGACTTTACTCTCAGTAAGCGAAGGTCCTATGTACCTGTCTATCTATGTAGATTCATGCAATAACCAAAGAAAAATCTTGTTCATTTATTTGGAAGTCAATGTCCATTGAGTTTCTTTTCTTTTTTCTGTAATGACTTTTAAAAATTAGACCATGTTAGAAATACAGAATGGGAAGTTTATTCTCAGAAATCAGTACCTTCGTTAACATATTGTGATCGCTTGTTGAGTTTCAGCTGTGAGCTGAGTCCTTGCTGCACACTGGCAGCAGATCTGCATGGGAGGTGCAGTCACAGAGCTCACAAGTAGTGGAGGACAGCGACAGGAAAGCCGTGGGATGCCTATGTTGGGAGAAAAGGGGAAGAACTAGTGAGATTTTGTGTACAGATGATGAGATTTGGTCAAAACATAGAGCTGGGGAAAGAGTGTTGACAGGATAGAGAAGGAGCCAGCCCCTCTGGGCACAGCAGAGAGCCTGGAGCCATGGCGACCCTGGAGAGGGAGCAGCACAAGTGAGCAGCTGGGCAACGCATAAGGAGGCCGGAAAACTGTGCTCGGTTGGCTGTTTCTCCTGGAAACACTGTAGTTGAAGCCGGGAATCAGGCAGGAGGAAGTGCACTTCCTAGGTGGAGGGCTCACCCAGGTGGCATGAAGGCATGGCAGGTAGCCTAGGAAGGGCAGCCAGTGAGCCCTGAGCAGGGGCTGCCTTTGACCCACACTCAACTCCTGACTTCCTTCCTAACTGGGCCTCTGCCTGCACGCACACTTGTCAACGAGAGAGAGCAAGAAAACGGGCCAGGAGAGGACTTCTCACTCCTGGAACCATTCTTGGGATTTTGACCGAGGAAATCCAAGGACTTGAAAGACAATATGAAGAGGCAAGAGGTCTGTTTCGGTTCAGGAACCAAGGAGTGAAGAGTGGGTCTGGAGCCCCTTGCAGCCATCTGCTAGGCTGGAGAGAACAGTGAGGAAGCGCTCTGTGGTTTCCAGGGGATGAGACATACAACGAAGATGCATCTGTGTTGGGAGCAGCCTGGGTGGTGGAGACCGCAATCATAAGCGGCTCTGCCCACTTATGCTGCTCCATAAACACTGTCCTCGACCCTCACACTATAGGCATTCCTTGATAGAGAGGCAGGTGCAGGGGTGTGTGAGTTCCTCACCAACCCACATCACGGAAAATAAGGAGCCCATGTCCAAGGCCACTGTGCACCTTCAGCACTGTGAAGCTCCCTGAGCCTCCAGCACATCCACAAGTCTCCCAGGAAGTGGTCCCCCCATCCTCACTGGAGGAAGAGAGCTATTTTAATAAATGTTGCTGGAAAATAAGCCCTCAACTCACCAAAGATCAAAAGTAGGCCCACATCTCTTACTGTGCATGAAACTAAAATCAAAATGGATCAAAGATCTAAATATTAAAATAGAAATGCTAAATCTGCTAGAAGAGAGGCTAGGTAGAACTCTTGAAGACATTGGCAAAGGAAAAGAGTTCATGAACCAAACTTTAGTCTCACATGAATAGCACAAAGAATCAACAACTAGGATTTCCTCCTATGAAAATGCTTTCATATAGCAAGACAAGCCACCAAAAGAGTCAAGAGGGGAAATTTTTACCAGCTATTTCTCAGACAAAGGTCTGCTATCCAGAATATACCAAGAACTTAAACAAATCAGACCCCTCAAATTAAAGACCCAGTCCACAAGTGGGCATCTGAAATGAACAGAGTTTTCTCAGAAACAGGAAACAGGAAGTAAGCATATGAAAAAATGTTCAACATCACTGGTCATCCAAGAGACGCAAATGAAAACGACACTGAGATTCCATCTTACTCCAGAAAGAATGGCTGCTATGGAGAAATTAACCAATAACAAATGCTCATGGGGTTGTAGGGAAAAAAGAATTCTCCACTGCTGGTGGGTTGCTGGTGCAACCACTGGGGTGATCAGGATGGAGATTCCTCAAAAACTAGGATCAAAGTTCTCATTTGACCCAGCTATTTTTCTGCTGGATATCTCCCTAAAATAATTAAAAGCATCACACCACAGTGATATGTGCATACCCATGTCTATAGCAGCACAGTTTGTAGCAGCTAAAATCTTGAGAACAACCCAAATGCCCATCAGCAGGTGACTGGCTAAAGAAGATGTGGTTTAAATTTTTATAAATGGAGTACCACTCAGCCATAAACATGATAAACATGAGATATCTATACTTAATGATGCACATTGAAGTCATACTCTTAAGTGAAATAAATAGGATACACATGTAAATACTAAACAGTTTCTCTTTCCTGAGAGGCTGAAAGTGTAATTGAGACAAAAGGTATAACAGATATTGTGAAATAGGAAGAAAATGTTCGGAGGAGAAGGGGAACTAGAGAGGGGCTCTGGGGGATAGGAAGGAAGGGAAAGAAAAACACGAGAAAAGAAGGGAAGGTAGAAACAATGTCTTTGTAAATGTGGAGGGGTGGAAGAGTAGATGGGAGGGCCGGGGAGTAGAGGAAAAATAAGAAGCAAGGTGTACCACGCGCTGGCACTAGATCCCAGTGACAAATGTCATCACAGTGGATACCTAAAATGTACCAATAAATAAAGTAGATTAAAACATTTAGGAAGTTATGGGTGGCTTAACTCAAAAATCTCTACTTTTCTATTCTAACAGCTTTCTTTAAGTTTAGAAAAATAGAAAATACTCTCCTGTGTACAAAGAACAGAAATTTCAAGAATAAATAACCTGGCAAGAGAAAATTAAAAAGTTGGCTGTAGATAACAGCTTTGTCAGGCACAGAGTTTTATTGTTAGAGTTTCCTAAAACCGAACTAAACACTAAGCAAAGATTTCTCTCCCCTGGTGTGCTCAGGGGACGTGAGCTTGCCAGGTCTCCGACTGTGGCTGTGGACAGCTCGAACACTGTTACTCTTGCTCAGCGGAACATCTGAGATATTCAGTCTGTTCCGCTCTCTCCCTCCCTCCCCGTCCTCTCCCTTTCTCTTTCCAATAAGTAAAGCCTTTGGAAACACTGAGATTCAAAATGTCAACAATATCTGAAATATAAAACAGATCAACACTTGCCAAAGTAACACCAACTGCAAAGCACTAGGAGTTAGGAAGTGCCCACGAGCCCTTCATAGGACTCTGTGTTCTCATCTAGATGTGGCCTTGGGGACAGCTGGCACCATGCGGTGTGACACCCAATGAAAGGGTAATGGCTAGAGCCGAGAGTTTTTCAGACTTCATATGAAATGGTGGTCATTCCTGGGGGGGAGACCTCTGCATCTCCTTTTTCCCCCAGGACGGTTATGCTCAGCAGGGAAGGCTCCACCTTGTACAAGACGGCTGCACACACTGGCGACCGGGACTCGACTCTGCAGAGAGACGTCAGGATTCGCCCTCCGGTCTTCAGAATAGTCCCGAGACATAGAGCATGTGAACCCGCAGGGCCTCTGTTGGAAACAGGCTCCACTCTCTACTGATTTTAGTCTTCAGAGCATGAACTAAGCCCTCTCTGGCCTTGGTCTCATGTTTACAACATGAGCTGATGCTGCTTACACAGATTATGTGGACGTGTGGACAGGCCTGGCCCTGGCATGGGGTCCAGCCTGTTTGTGCCCGGCAGTCCCTTCTTCCTGCAATTGCTCACTTGCCCACATGTGTGTTCCTTTGTGACAAACTCTTCTGTATAGAATGGACACTTCTGGGAACTACTAGCCATGGAGCTGCAAATAAAACATCCCTTTTGCTGCACAATCACCTGCAGGACTGAGAGAGTGTCTCTAGATTTGGGCAGGTGCTAGGAAGAGCTCAAGGCAGAAGATGCTCAAGAGATTGTGGGCCAGGCAGGTGAGTGGTCGAGGCCAGCTGCTTCCAAGGCAGAGACAGCTGTCATAGCAATCCCCAAGGATGCCAAGGCATCTTGTGAGTGTCCATCTGTGCCAGGCACTCACCAGGCTCTGGGAACACCACGCTAGGAAGGATGCTGTGGCCAACACACTCGTGTGGCTCACTATAGGTGGGAGAGACGGCTGTTGCTCAGAGGGGCACACCGCAAGTGGAAGACAACAAGGTTGAGGGGCGCATGGGAGAAGGCGCGGCCAGGACAGTCTGCACCAGGGCAGCTGGCCTGCTCCAGCCTCGGGAAAGGGGAACCCATGGAAGCAGGTTTCATCAGGGCCTCGAAGAACAGTGGGATAAAGCAGAGGGATGGAGTGAGACCGCCCACTGGGCAGGGGCAGTTAAATGCCGAAGGAGGACCCAGGGTGGGGACCTTGCCCTGTGCGCCGAGCCTGGCGGGGGTGGGGACGCTGCAGCCCCTCCTGCAGGCTGAGCAGCCAGGCAGGTGGTACGTCCTCAGGGCGAGATCCATGTGTCTGGGCAGGCAAGCAGTGTTCTGGTTCTCCAGGTCCTTGTCTCCTTTCTCCACCCTCCCCTTGTCACCCTCTCTGGAGCAGGAAGGACCTAAAGGAGCCCGGGACTCCATGAGGGCCCGAGGGAGGGAGGCTGCTACCTCAGCATTCTGCCATTGGCGTCACCCTGACAGGCGTCTTACGAACACGCCGTGTGAGCGCCATTCCTGTGCGTGCTTCCATGATACCTGCTGTGCCCTCCATCAGCTGTGTCCTCCCTGGCAGGGTAGCCTTGGTTTCCACAGCTGTCTAGAAGGCTGGGATTCAGCTCAGTGGCTCTGCACCTGCCGCACAAATGCAAGGTCCTTAGTTCTAGCACTCGTACCAGAAAAAAACCAAAAAGAATAAAAATTAGGAATTAAGGATCAGGAAGCCCTGGGATGTTCATCAGTGTGGGGAGGCTAGCTATTGTGACCGGCATGTTCCATCCAGGACGACAGCTCTGACGGGTCGTGCTCTGCAGTGGGGACTCTGCTGAGCAGTGTTAGATACGCCACTGTCTGGGGCCTCTGTCCCTGGTGCTCCTGCTTCCCCTGCTGAACATTTCCAGCTGTTGCTGAATGGCCCCCAGTTGTGAACCACTGGCTGGGGTTCCTGTGTGCGTTCTCATGTTGCACAGCCAGAAAGAAAGAAAGGAGGGAGGGAAGGAGGGAGGGAAGGAGGGAGAGCCATTTATGGATGTAGAATCCCAAGTGGAACTGAAAAGCACCTTTCCTTGATGTCGGCAGCTCCGCACGAAGCATGCCCAGGCCGCCCTTATGGAGTCTGGGACCGAGCAGGGTGCAGACCTGGGGCTGTCTACATTGTCTCCTTCCATGCTGCTGGCTCTGCAGCTGCAAGAAGAACCACTGGGAAAAGCTAACAAGGTGCAGGAGAAGCACCCAGAAAGTGTCTCCAGTGCCCGGGGATCCAAGAAGCCCTGTTGTGTTGAGAAGGTCTCAGCAACCAAGCCCAGTGCTGGCTGAGGACCCCTGACCCTTGGGGTGAGCAGCACTGCTGGAAAAATGCCAAATCATTTAGCAAAGCTCCATCCCAAGAGTTGTCTTAAACCTCCTACGATTTCAGCTCAATTATTCCTATTGGCATCAAATTAGCATATTTTGTCTAATAGTAGTCATTTTTGCAAGTGGTCCTTGTTGGTTTTATTTACAAAAACTCTGAGTAGCCCCCAAGAAATGGACTGGATTAACTGGCAGGGCCATCGGCATCGTGCTCACGAGCACAGCCCTGACGGGTGCAGGCATGGGAGGGGTCGTGCGAACGGCTGCCTTGTAAGCTTCTTCTCTCTTCTAATCTCTCCCTCTCGCTCTCTCTCCCTCATAAATATGAAAGGAAAACACATTTCTCCTCTCCCCTCTCCCCTTCCTGACTCATGGCTTGGGCATGCTTATTGCCAGCTTAGCCAAAGCTGTGGATCCAGACCATGGCCCCCTTTTGCACGTCACAATGTGAAACAGACAGCCTAAGCCAAAATTTCTCACTTATGTGAGTTCCTCCCTCCCCCTGAAGGAGAAAGGGTCCTGCTCTAGTCATAAAAATATGGTTTAAAAGCTGAGAACATCTGGCCACAGATGACTGTTTAATGCACTTCCCTCCAGAGGCTCCCCGCCCGCCAGGTCCCCCGGCAGCTCAGATCCACACAGCCCAGTCTGGAGGGCCAGGCCGAAGCGGCAGGGCTTGGAAATTGCTGGGCTTGCACACAGATATCCTCCTGTACAGAAAGAGGGATGAGAGGGAGAAGTGTCATTCTGGGGAGGCATGGTGGCCACCCCTGTCAACCCAGCCCCGTGGGGAGCTGAGACAGAATGATCTTGGGCTCCAGGGCAGCCTGGGAAACATCGCAACTTAGTGAGACCGAAGAATTGAGAGGCAGAGGGGGGGGGAGGGAGAGAGAGAGAGAGAGAGGGAGAAGAAGATGGAGAAGCTGAACATGAAGGCCTTGACTTCAGTCCCAGTACCGAAAAGAAGGAAGAAGAACAGAAAAAAATGTCATTTTTTTTTTTTTTTGCCATCTAGGTCCCACCTGCCATGCAGCTCCTAGATAATGCAGCAGAGCAGGAATGAGAGCACCGGCTGTGGGGCCACAGCTCGGCCCAAAAGCTGACGCTCAGGCAGGAGGCCTGAGACTTTGGGCAGCTGCCTGACTGCCCGCGAGGGCAGCACAAGCTGCTCTATGGAGCAGCTGTGAGCACCGGAGGGAGTGCTGGTGCAGTAGGCAGACTCAATGTGTGGACTGAGTATGTGGCCCTGGTACGTCAGTGTTCAGAAGCTCTGACAGTTCTTTCCCCTAGCCCCAGCTGTGGGAGTACAAAAGGACCCTCCCTGGAAAGCAGGTACCAGCAGGAGAAAAGCGGACGATTTGCCAGAATTCAAGTCTTGTCTATGGATGGAAATTTCGAGTGTTTGGACTGCAGAGAGGAAAATTTTCCCCTGGTCTGTGTAGCTTATTTGTGAGGCAACAGCACCTCCTCTGGTCAAAGAGCAGATTTCATCTAGAATTTTCTCTGGCCTTTTCAAAGCATCTACATCTAGAGATCAAGTAGTTTGTGAGTGAACTAGGCCTGCAAGTCCAGCTACCTCAGTCACTTCCTATCTGGGGCCATTGCATCTGGGCCCTCCAACTCTTGCCCAGGATATCATTCCTTCTGCATCTCAGATGACGGAAAGGTGGGAATAGAAGTGTTCATCAAAAGAAGCCACAGTTCCCCTCATTGCCTCCTCCAGGGCTTAGAGAGTGCACACCCCTCCTTGACATCCTCCGCAGCCTTCTCTGCAGCAGCACTTATCCAGTGAAGTTCAGCCTTTGTTTGTTGTAGCTTTTTGCAATGTTGGGCTGTACCTGGGCCCCCAGGGCCCTCCCCAATTACCATGGAAACTTGAGTAGAGATTGGTTCTGCAGGGGTCTGTTTATTTGTTGGCTCCTGGAACAGCCTCTAAACAAAAGAGAAGGGGAAACTTCTTTGCAGGCAGCAGGCCCTTTGCAGGGTCCTCTGGGTGGTGGGACCTGGGGCAGTGTGGCCTCCACTCGAACCCCAGTTCCACTCTCCTGGCTGGGTAGGTGAATCTTCTGCAATCAGGAGCCTCCTGCTCTGTGGGGCTGCTGTGGGGGTCCTGGGAAGCTCTCTGTGGCTACATCTGGCACCTGAGAGTTCACTGTTTGGTCTGCTCCCATTGGCACAGGTCCGTCATACTGTGAGGGGCCGGTGGCCCTCCCCTGAGGGTCAGCGCTCATGTGGTCCAGGTGTTACCTGTCCGACCTCAGAGCATCACATGTGGCTCCTTTCCAGTAGAGCGGAAATGTGACCTAGCCCGTTAGAAAGTGGGAGACCCACAAAGCCAGGTTCTCACCCTCCCTCCCAGGCCCCCCACTCCTTGTCCTCATGGACACTTTCACTTTCCCATGGCCGTGGAAGTTTGGAGAAGGGAGTCAAAGACCTTGCACGCTCAGCAGCCCTTCTCTGCCATTCCTAGCTGGCTCGAAGCTGCAGACACCTCCAGGATCTGGGTGACAGCCTTGCTCCCATCCCACTCTCTGCTCCCTGTGATGGCTGTCAGCGAACGCCCGCGTTAATTAGATATTCTCTGATTCCCATTAAGTGGTGCATTAGGTAATTACCCTGGGGTAGATCCCAAATGGAGTCTATTTAAAGCGTTACCTGAATTTGTGAATGAACTCGACGGTGGTTCCATCTCTGCTCCACCATCTAGGTCCCGAAAGGCTCGTATGATGACAGAGCCAGGCATCAGCTGGAGCAGTTCACACTCCCCTTGCTATGCATGTCCAGGCTCTGGCTTCAGCTCACCAGGTGCTCATAACAGCCACAGCGAGCCGTCAGTATGACCTCGTCCCGGTGTGAGGGCATCCTGGTACCCACATCTGCTCCTCCAGTGAGACCTCCCTGCGGGACGGGGCTCTTTCAACTGTGGCTTTATGTCCATCCTCTATCAGGGCTCCTTCTGGTAGTAGCAACTTCTTTCCCCTGGGGAAAAGTCTGCTCAAGCTCTTGTCCAAGTGGTTCCAGTGGAGTCACCGCTGTCCCTCTTGGCCTGGGCATAGGCGTGTTCAGCCTGATGAGTCAGAGGTCTGGGCATTTGGTTAGTGGTGGTGAGTGATCAGGACTGAGGCTTTGCTGGGGCGGTTGTGGGACTGTGTGGTCTCCAGTGAATGGAGATAACAATGGCTGCAAGAGGAAAAAAGAAGAAAAAGTAGAAGTGGAGATTCAAGAAGAAGAGAGAACACACGCCCTGTCGTGCAGAGCTAGCCACTGCAAGGATAAGAAAATGCCCATGATGCCGATCTCTCTCTCTCTGTCTCTCTGTCTCTTTCTCTCTGACATCAGAAGCAGGTGTTCTCCACAGTGACTGGATGATAGCTCTCTGTGACTAGAGGATGACACCTCATTGTTCAGCCTCTTTTCCAGTTCTCTGTGAATGACAGGTCGCGCCCTTTTGTCCAGCCTTCTGGCCATACACTGATCTCTCACCTCAAAATGACAAAGTTCTTTCCTTCCTGCAAGAGTGAGGCTTGGAGAGCCGTGGTCTCTTGCATCCTGGTATTCACACCTCAGGAAATCTGCAGAAATGCTGGAGCATGACTCTATGGCTAGCTCAGTCAGTGATGGTGCCACCTCTGCCTCAGGCTGTCCGATCCCTATCTCAGGCTGGATAGAGTCTGCTACCATGTTGCAAAGTCACTTGGGCAGCTGTATGGGAAGGAGCTGGGGTGAGGCCTCCTGCCAGTAGCTGTGGGGTGCACCATCTTGGAAACTAATTCCTCAGCCCCACCACGCCTTCGGTGTCCTCCAGGCTGCACCCTCACAAGAGACCTTTAGACTTCGCCCACTTCTCAGATCCTGATCCACAAAATGTGTGCAGCATCCTGAGACTCCCAGTCCAACTGTGGGTTGTATTTTATTTATTTCTTATTTTTAAAATTTGTTGCAGATATTGAGGAATGCAATGCTGAGATGACCTTTAAAGACCGTATTTTAATTTGTGTGTAGTGTTCGTACTTCTTTGTGGGTCTCAGTATTACCATTTCACACATTTACTATACTGTCCTGAAAGCCAGGCCCTCTGCCCTCCTCAGGTGTCCACAGCCCAACTTTTTGTTCACACTTGAATATGTAGACTGGAAACAAGAGGCGGTCCTAGCTGGGAGCAGGAACAGTTTTCAGCTCACCAGCTATGCTTCTTGAGTGTTTAAAACAGTCTTGGCTATCATCACAAAGTCTAAAAATCAACGTCTTTGTCATGGAGACAGCTCCATCTATCAGCACCAGTGAGCTCGGCAGGGGGCTCCCACGGAGAAACAATGTGGGGTCCACACGAGTGGCCAGGTGAGGGTCCAGTGATGAAGAGTGATGCTCTGGCCAATGTGGCGGTCACTTGGGTCACTGGTCCTCCAGGTCTGGGTGTCCCCAGGGAAACACTGTGTCCCTTCCAATGCACAGAGCCAGACTCTGCTGTACTTCACCACAGGACCAAGGTGATGGCAATGCTGATGTCCCACCCCACAGAATGACACATGAAACACTGGTGGCCCCAACTCTGGCCTTAGGGTAAGAAGCTGAAGAGAAGCCATCTTCAGACACTTGAAGGGACATAGCAGCAAACTAGGAAGACAGCATCAGAGCCGCCACTATCCTCCACCACACAAGCCCTGCTTCTCCCAGGGGCCCTGGCAGCTGGGGACACGGGGACAGCAAGGGTCGGTGTCTGCCCAGCGCCTTGCAAGGTCCCTGGGGCCTTGCACCAGCTGCAGCTAAGAGAGTGAGGACAGGCCTGTGACAACACCAGATGAGTGATGACTTGTGGCTCTACTAGGTCCAGGGATGCAGGGCAGGCTCAGCACAGCAGAAGCTTCCTGATTACTAGGAAGTCGAGGCAGGCAGAGGTCTTGGTGCCTGTGGCTCCCCCTTCGCACAGGCTGGGCTGGATGGATGGGTGCAGGGCTCCTTGTAGGAGTGGGAGAGGGAAGCAGCGGTCACAGGCTGAGAGGAGGTGGCTCTGAAGGCTACACATCTGCTTCCAATTAATGTCACAGCCCTGCTCTATTTTTTCTTTTCAAATTCACCAAAAACAAAACAAAAAAAAACCCAAACTTTTTTCTTAAATGAAGTTAAGAGTTTTAACCACCATATGTCGACTGGTTAAATTCCTTTGCAGCAGTTCAACATACTTGAGGGGCAAGTTTCCCAGGTGCTGGAAATGACTGCCCACCCCGGCCTGGGTCACACTGGGTTTGGGGTGCTGGGAGGGAGGGGCCATTCCCAAAGGACGGATTTCCGGCCCCAGCTGTCCACGAGACAGTGGGCTGTCCTAGTTGCTGGCACTTGGAGTGCGAGGGTTTGAAGTGCTGCAACGTACCTCTGTGGCCTGGAAATCTAGGTTTTCAACCTTCCCAACAGGCCCTAATGAATAGCCTCCCCTGGAGAGCAGCAGGGAGACTAACTCCTTAAAATCCAGCTATTACGCTGATAACAGTAATAGCAATTATTATTATTATCTTCAGCGGGAAAATTGGGGCTCAGAAAAGTCAGTCCTATAGCCAGTGTGGGTAGAGAAAGGGCTTCTGTGAGGCCAGAGCCTGTGCCAAGATGAAATCTATTTTAACTTAGCCAAAGTAAGAACACTTATGCTATTTCTCTTCCAGCCCATAATCAGCAATCACTTTATGTTTTTGTTTTTCAAGCAGTAGTCAGTTCACAGGGCCTGGAGGATTAGGAGGAGAATTAAAGATTTCTTCTGAAATGTTCCCAATTCCAGATTCTGAGAAATTCAGGAACAGTCAGACCGGAAGCGCTCACCCCTCCCTGGGCAGCTGGTTGTGTTCCTGCTGGACAGAAGCTGAGAGGCCCACGTGAGGGGGGGATTAATCTCTCCGGAGTCACAGGTGGGTCCCGGAGCAGGACAGGACCTGAGGGACCTTCACCAGGTATCTGAGGCCCCTCTGCCAGTTCCCACATGGACAGCAGGCTTAAATTTTGGCAGGTGGGACAGCAGGGTGGGGCGTGGGCAGCGTAGTACTTCACGTTCCCTGTCTGCTGCTATGTCTCCCTTAGGCCCTGTCCCCTCTGCCAGTGGGAAGCAGGCATCTGGGTCACCTGCAGGGCCCGCTGAGACAGCTCCCGGCCCCTCCCTGAGCTGTGGATTTAGGGGTCCTCTAGTTGCAGCTGGCACAGGTTCCCAGGGAGCACAGCTGGAGAAAAGGGTCTTCTTCCGTGATGCTTCCAAGAAAGAAACTGGGGTGCAGAGGGCAGAGGTGTCTTGTCCAAGGCTGCACAACCAGAGAGTGGCAGGGGCAGCATTCACATCTGCGCTCGCCACCCCCAGAACCCACTGCCAGGCACCTTCTCACTCTGGGGGCCCTCCAGACAGGGTGCAGCACCAGGGTGACATGTTAGGGGACAGAGCTCGAACCTCACTGCACATGGTACCCCTGGGAAGACTCTTAACTATCCAGTGCCGGTGTCACCCCCAAGCCAATGAGATCTGCATGTCAGGGTGTCCCTGGATGGCAGGGGCCTGACAACCACACATGACTGCATCACAGACCCCACCTTTCTCTCCACTGTTGTGGGGGAGAGCAGCCTGGCCTAGATTTGAGGAAAGAGACTTTGGGAGGGTCTGAGAAGGCAGAGTCCCCCACACCTGGCTGGGACAGCGGGGGGTTCAGAGGCCTGGACAAGGGCGGCAGCCTGGGAACCCCGCTAATGTTACCAACAGCCGCCCCCACAGACAGGCTCAGCCTAGTGCAGGAAGGTCCTACTCCTGCTGTGCGTTTTATTTTTTCTGGTATCTCTGTCCTTCCACTTTTGTCTTCCAGTCTTACCTTGTTTTTCTCTTGCGTAGTAACAGCCCACAACTGCTTACAGGTGGCCTCTCAGGGTCCAGTGCTATCGATAGTCTAAGCCCCTCCTGGGCTCTGGAGCCTCCAGGGCCAGCAGAGCTGAGTTCCGGGGAGCTCTGGGAAAGGATGCACCCCCAGGTTGCTCCTCCAAGGCTGGATTCAGTCCGGGTGCCACCCCGGAGTGAAGTCCTGGCCCTGTGAGGTTCTCCGTGAGGTCAGGTGTGGGATGTCCCGGCGCGGCAGGAGAACAGCCTCTCTCCAGCCTCCCAGGGCTTCTGTGGCACCGCTTCCAGCTACTCTAAGGGGACGTGCATGTGGACCCCTGGGGTACCTGGGGCAGTACGAGCCGCACAGGGGCTCGTGGGGGGCTGTGGCTCAAGGGTCACCAGCTGTCCGCTTCTACTCAAACCTTGTAGACCATTTGGAATGAATGTATGTTTGCAGCATGCCTCTAGGAAAGCTTTCGAGATGACTGTTTTTTGTAATATCATCAGGTACGTTCTCACCTGTGGACAAGCCCCTTCCAGATCTGGTTTCCTCAACTTGCACCTTTTCTCTCTGAAAGGCTCCCCCTGGCGGCCGCGTGGAGAACCGTTTTAGGAGCCTGGACCACTGACCAGGGAGGCGACAGCTGGGGCTAAGAGCAGGCTGGTGTGGCAGGTTGCGGTTAGAATTTCCAGAATAACTAGGCACAGGACATGAAGAAGGGGAGAGGAGTCTTTGAAATATTCCAAAGTGTTGGGGCTGAAGAGAAAGGAAAGGGTGCAGACACAGGTGAACGCAGGCTCTGCGGCTGCCAGAGGGGTGGGGGCGCGGGGTGCAAGCCGAGGCCTTGGATTCTGCAGAGATGCAGCTGCTCACCATCACGCACAGTTCGGGCAGCTGTGATTTCCTCACAACCGGAATGTTTTGAGGCCTTTGTGTCCCTTGTCACGTCAGAGCGACAGGCAGCTGCCCTGGATGGCGTGGGAGGGGCCGGAGCGCGGGGGTGTGCAACCCTGCACAGTGCCTGGGCACACAATGAGGCCGATAATGGGAGCTAATTCTAATCAGCCCGCCTTTGTTAGGTGCATATTCATACTTCCCATCCTTCCGAGCAGCCCTGGGACTCACAACCGCATGGAATCACACAGCAGGACGGAGAATGAATAGTAAGAGGCAAGGCTTAAGCAGGAGAGGATGGGAGCTGACCTGGCACTGGGGCTGGTTCCTGTACCTCCCATCCACTGTGGGTCCGGGCCAGGGCCACAGCCAGACTCTCGGGACTGCATGGGTCTCAGTGATGCTGGGGATAAACTTGGGGCATCTTTTAAATTGAAAACTTTAAGCAATTATTTTTTAAAAAAAATTTAGTCCTATTAGTAAGTAAAAGATAAAACTAATTTTTAAAAAAACTAGCAAAAATTTTTTTTGGTTTGGTTTGCTTTGCAACAGACAGCAAAAGAATTCAAGGTAATGGAACCACTGCCTCTCAGTCCTTAGGCCTAGCTAGGAGTGCCCTTGCTCTGAGGGCTTGGACTAGGGCTCCAATCCTTGCAGCACCAGGTGAGGGACCTGCAGTCACTTCTAAGCTGACGGCCTCAGTCTTAAGCCGGTCCGGTGCCTCACCAGCCCTATTCCACATGATAATCAGTCACAGCTGTTCTCTCTCTGTATTCTCCTCGGTGTGGTCAAGTGGGTATCATTTCTTGCTGTGTCCCAGCCTCACCTTCCATGAGCCTTAGGTCAGCATGTGGTCGCCCATGCGCATGAGTGTTCAGGGAGCTCAGCCCCAGCGTCCCTCTCCCATTTCTCAAACTGGACAGGCATCACCAATCGATCACATCTGTCCGGCACTGGCCGAAGCCAGCTTTCTACTATAAAGTGCTCTATCTTCTCTAAATGCGCCATTGAGCACTTTCTGCCTTTGCCTGCTAATTATCTTTCCACGCATGGGCCGAAGATCCATGATGCAAGACACTGGAAAAAGGAAGGATTTCAGATTTTTAAAATATTTGTATGCACATAATCAGATATCTGGGGGCTGAGTCTAACCATGAGATGCATGTACATGTGCACCTTGCACATCTAGCTTAAGTGTAATTTATATAGCATCTTTCATGCACCTGCATTGTGACTGCAGCCTGTCACATGAGATCAGGTATGGAATTTACCACAGGTCAAGTTGGCACAGAAAAGTTCTTGAGTTTTGAGCCTGTGGGATTTAAGATTCTCAGATGAGGAACCTCCAGCTGCGTGCCCTTTCCATCCAGCCACTTGTCCTTTCATTGGAACTGCGCCAGGACAAAACTCTCCCACATCGATTCTTATGCAGTGAAAACCACCCATTTAAAATGGCCACCTTAATGAGTTCTAAGAATATAAACCTGTGCACGCACACTCGCTCTGCTCAGGGACATTTCCCTCTCTTCCAGAGTGCACTCCTTGGCTTCTGGGAGGCTTTTTGTTACCATAGCTAAGTTTTGGGTTTCTTAACTTTTATGTCAGTGAAATGATACGGGTATTTTGTGTCAGCTTTTCTGACTCTAGAAAATCTGCTCTGAGATCCACTCATATTTTGAGTGTATCTGGAACTTTTCTAATTTCTCTTGCTGGATTTAGTACTTGGTTTTATGACTACCCATTCACCCACTGGCGGGCTTCAGAAAGCGTCTAGCTGAGCTATTAAAAAGCTGATTGGCCATTCATGGGTCTTATCTTTTGGCATTTGATTGAGGCTTCATTTCTTATGTATCTGACAAATAGACTTGCCTAACTTAAGAAAGCTTCGATTTTTAACTTAGGTCTATGTGTTTGTATCAGATCTGAGAGTTATGCTAAAATGGTGGGGTTCTCCGTGCTTGCTTTTTAAAATTCAAATCTTTATTGGTACCATTCTTTATATGAATCATCATCACATTCAATATTGAGAGTTTGCACCAAGATACAATTTGATTCTCATATTTTCCCATTCCCCCACCCACCCTACAACCTCCCACCCACTATAATACATAAGCTTTGTCTCCTTTTTTATTACTATCACATTCTTTTTCTCCTTGTTATTTACCCTTACACCCTATTTCCTTTAAAATATTTACTATTTTACAATATCTACTATATATACTAGAAATCATTTATATCTTTATTTTCTCATATTAGAGAAAAGATACGATATTTACACATCTGCGACCTGTTTATTTCACTTATGAGGATGTCTTAAAGATACATCCATTTGAGTATGAATGACTCGATCTTATCATTTTTAATGGCAGAATAATACTCCATTCTATACAAGAATCACATCTTCTTTATCCAGTCTCCAGTTGATGGACATTTTGGTTGTTTCCAAGATTTAGCAATCACAAACTGAGCTGCTATAAACATGGGTGTACATACGTCACTGTGATATGAATCTTTTAATTTTTTTGTGTATATACCTAGCAGAGGAATGGCCAGGTCAAATGGGACCTCTAATCCTAGTTTTTTGAGGAATCTCCACATGCAGAGATTTACAAGTCTATGCTCCCACCAATAGTGGAGAAGGGTTCCTTTTTCTCCGCAACCTAGCCAACATTTTTTGTTGGCTAATTCTGACATGGCAGCCATTCTTTGTGGAGTTAGATGAAATCTCCGTGTTGTTTTCATCTGCATCTCTCGAATGACTAATATGTTGAGCATTTCTTCATATACTTCTTAGCTGCTCTTACTTCTTCCTCTGAAAAGTGTCTGTTCATTTCAGATGCCCATTTTTGAATTGGGTCTTTAAATTTGGGTGGGCTGACTTTTTAAAGCTCCTTATATATTCTAGATAGTAGCCCTTTTTCTGAGAAGCAGCTGGTAAAGATTCTTTCCCACATCGTTGGCTGCCTTTTCACTGTGTTGGTGGTTTCCTTTTCTGTCTAATAGAATGAGATCCCAGTTTTAATTTCTTCTGCCAGTTCTCGTGCTATAGAGGCTTTGTTCATGAAATCTTTCCCTAAACCATTGTCTTCAAGAGTTTTACCTAACCTGTTTTGCAGCAGGTTTAGTGTTTCTGTTTTAATATTTAGGTCTCTAATTCACTTTGATTTTAGCTTGATACCTGGTGAAAGAGATAGGTCTAGCTTTAGTCTTTGGCAAGTTAAAGCCCAATTTTTCCAGTACCATTGTTAAAGAGGCTATCTTTTCTCCACTGAGGAGTTTTGGCTCCTTAGAAATTTATGGGACACAATGAAAGTAGTTCTATGAGGAAAATTCATAGCAGTGAACACCTACACCTGGAAAACTCAGCAATCTCAAATAAACAATCTAATGCTGAACTTCAAGCTATTAGAAAAAGAGGAGCAAGACAAACCCAAAGCTCATATTAGGCAAGAAATTATAAAGATCAGAGCAGAAATAATGCCATGAAAACTAAGAAAATGATACCCAAAAATATCAATGAATCAGAGTTTGTTCTTCTAAAGGATAAACAAAATTGACAGACCCTTAGCCAAACTTATCAAATAAAGGAAGGAAAAGGTTCACATCCTTGCTATTAGGAATGAAAAGGGGGAAGTCACCACTGACCCAGAGAAAGTCCAGAGGATAATAAACACCTACTTTGAAAATTTGCACTTCAATAAAATGGAAAACATAGAAGAAATGGATAAATTTCTAGATACATAAGAGCTTTCAAATTTGAATGAAGAAGCTATAGATACCCTGATATCAATCCATGAAATTGAAAATGTAATAAAAGATCTACAAACAAAGAAAAGCCCTGGTCCTGAAGGCTTTACTGCTGAATTCTACAAAACTTTTAAAGAAGAGTTATTGTTGCTTCTTCTCAAACTATTTAATGAAATTGAAAGGGAAGCAGCACTCCCAAATTAATTTCTGGAAGCAACCATTACCTTGATTCCAAGAGCAGAGAAGGACCCAACCAAAAAAGAGAACTACAGGCCAGGTCTTGTGAATGTGGACCAGTGCTTTAAGCAGGCTGAGCTATATCCAGTATTACTTACTGGGTTTTAATTTCAAGTTTGGGATTTAATCTGAGTCAAGAGATTCACCGATTGTGTAATGAGAGTCAAGGTTTTTTTCTTCTTCGTGTGAATATTCACTTCTCCCAGATCCAGTTTCTGCAGAATATCCTACCCCATGGAATTCTCTTTGCTCCTTATTGAAAATCATGTGTATGAGTTTGTTTCTGAAGTTATTGTTCTGTTCATCTGACCTGCTGGTTGATCTCAATGTAGTAGCATATTGTCCTGATAACTGCCTTATGAAAAGGCATGAAGTCTACTAGTTTAAGTCCCCAAATCTGAACTGTATAAAAGTTGGGGTATTCTGGATACTTCGTATTTCTATATAAATGTTAGATGTAGTATGCCAAATTTATTTTTTGAAGTACTGCTGAGATTTTGACAGAGCATAATTTAAGTCTGCAGATGAATATTCATTCTTCCGCACTATGACAAGATATAGCTGAGACCCTGTCTTCACACTGGTCACTAATGCTGCTCACACTTTTAATAAAATTTTTAATCTCCTGGATTTCTGTTTGGTGTCTTTTCTTGGACTCTAATTCTTTGCTGTACTGGTCATTCATGTTTTGGATCGTTTTTAAAGCTCAGCTAGCTTTTTATTATTGTCTTCTGTAAACTTGCTTATAATTTTATTTAAGTCCATTATTTGTTTAGTTGTATCGTCTTTGAGCTGAGCACTTTACTGTTTTTTCATCATTTCAAATAATTCAGCTGTGTGAGTTGTTGCTTTCTCCCCGTGATTGCACCTTGGATCAGCTTTCGGGGAGTTGGGAGTTTCTGGGGCAATTTTTGGCCTTTTCATCTTTCTACATTTTTGTTTTATTTTATGCTGAAGTGTATGTACACAAGTGAAATAACTTGTATCGAGTTCTTTTCAGTGTTTTCTTTTTAGTGATTCATTCTAGGGATGTCTAACTATAAGTTCTTTGTGTCTGTCTCAAGATTCAACCACCTGCATTAATTTGGAAGAGAAGGTGCAGTGTAATTGATGTGGTACTCCAGGAACAGGACACAGAGGTGTTTATGACACGAAGGCAATCCAGATATTGGCATACAGAGAAAAATGACTACTAGTAACAACTATACTACCCTGGGAATATCAGGAAAATCAGCTACAATGCTAGCATCAAAGAAAAACTGAAAACTGACATATTCTAAGAACCAATAACATATCACCCTTAACAAAGAAAAGTGACAAACCAAATATTAACATTCAGTATATTTCTACTAAATGCAACAAATATACCTCCATTAACAATAGAAGAGTATTCATTGGTAATAGCATAGAGTTAAGTATCTAAACAAAGATTTAAAAAATTTAATGGTAATGGTTGTAGTAGTAAAGATAGAGGGCATGAAGAATGGGGAAATGAAAATGTAAATTTGAAAAGTTAATCCACAAACAATGAGGAGGAAAAGAGAAAACTGAGCTAACAGATTCTTTGGGGGAGTAAAAGGAAATTGATAGAAGTAGGTATAAATAACAGAGAAGAGCAAACAAGTAGAAAAAGGAAAAGAGAAAAATAATAAGAAGAAAATTACAAAGAGGAGGAAAAAGTAAAGAAAAAGAAGAAAGAAGAAAAAAAATCCTAAACTCTCCAAACTCAATGAAGGAAAAAGAAAAAAATAGTAAAAAAAAAAAAAAAAAAAAAAAAAAAAAAAAAAAAAAAAAAAAAAAAAAAGAAAAAAAAAAAGAAAAAATCCTCTGCATGTTTGAATGAATGGTGTCTTACTTTTGGGACAAAATATTTGACATCAAAAATTAAGTGCAGAGAGGTTTGTTCTGGCACACAGTCGGTACCAGTCTCGGTCCATCGTTGGTTGTCTCCATGACAGGGCACCATGGCAGAAGGGCATGGCAGAGGAGAAATAGTTATGGCATGAAGCAGACAGTGGTCAAGGGAGGAGAAGGAGACACAGCCCGGCAGCCACGCTCCCAGTAACCCACTTCCCTCCACCAGGCTTCACCTTCTAACATCACATTTACCTATAGACTCTTCAGTGGATAATCCATCAAAATCATACCCCCACGATCCAGTCCCCTCCCAAGAACCTTGTATACGAAACTGTATGAAACTTTGGGGAGACATGCAAATATAAATCATAACGTTCTACTTTGAACCCTAAAAGACTCATATACATCCCTTTTTACAGAATGCATTTCATCCATCTCTAAGAGTTGCCAGAGTCCTCACACTTTCATTTCTTCCCAGGATCTGCAGTCTTAGAATCCAGCAAGTAAGTCATGATTTTCTCCACCTAATTTTATAGCCTGTGGGTTTGTGAGGACCCTCCTTGCTCCGGAGATCTCTTTGTGCAGACGCCGCAGGCTGTGGCAGCCGTCCACTCTAATGCATGTCCGTGCTCACACTGGCTTTTCTGGGAGCTAGAGCTGTCACCTGGTCCAGCATCTCTCTCTGGACCTGCTTATCTTCTTCCTCAGGTGCTGGGCTCATCCATGACATGGTTGCTTGGCTGACTGGGCCTTTGGTGCTCCCTGCCAAGGGGAACAAAATACCAATCAAGCCCAGAGCTGATGAGTAGCCACAGCCAAGATGCAGAATCCACGGCTGCAGAGTTGGCTAGGTGCAAATGCAGCTCCTGTCTGCATTGGCAGCTTTGATTTGTAGCAGTGGCTTCTAGCTTGTTAAAAGTAATGCTTTCTGATCCATTGGTATTTTCCAACACAAACCATTCTTCATGGAAGTGGTTTTTAACTATCAATTCAGTTTCTTAATTGATATAAAGTTATTGAGTTTTGCCTTTTAAATCAATTTTGATACTTTTTATCTTTCAAATAATTTGTTGATTTTATCTAATTTATTGCAATAAAGTTGTTTTGAGTTATTATCTTTTTAATGTCTCTTACATCTGTAGCACTACCTCTTTCTCCTTTCTGATGGTTATCATTTATCAGTCTCCTTTCCTTGATACATCTATGAAAATTTACAAATGTGACTTAGTTTTTTTAAAACAATGTTTTTTTTTCATACTAGTAGCTTGATTTTTCTCTGTCATTCAAGGTTTTCATTTTTCTTAATTTCTTCTCCTGTTGTTTCCTTCCATCTACCCTTTCTGGTTCTCACTTATTTTTTATTGTATACTATGCACATCATTGAATTTTGCATGTTAACCATGTTTACAGAGAGTCCAGTGGCAGTATGTACACTGACATTACTGTGCAGCTGTCATTATTTGTGTCCAGAATGTTCACATCTCCTGCATTTGAAATTCTGAACCCTGCAGACAGTGGCCCTTATCTCACCTGATCCCTGGCCCTGAGCAACAGCACGTTACTCTCTAGCCCTGCGAGTGTCACTACAGCAGAGACTTTGGGGTAAAGCAGCATCTGTCCCTCTATGACTGGCTGACAGGGCATAATGACTTCAGGATTGTTTGTGGTGGCAGCATGTGTCAGCTGTCCCTTTCAGTCTACACTTCTTATGTAGATAGATTTTGTTTATCTGTTTACCCATAATGCATACTAGGGTCGTTCCATTTTCTGGCTATTGTGAATAATGCTGCTATCAACCCAGGTACACAAGTAGCTGCTCAAGTCCCTTCTCTCCCTTCTTTGTGTTGCACATCCAGACACAGAATTGCTTGATCACTTGGTAATTCTCTTTGATGTTTTAAAAAATCGCCATATTACCCATAACAGCTGTACCACTTTACTTTCCCATCAGCCAGTGCACAAGAGTACAGATTTCTCCATATTCTCCCTAACACTCATTTTCTATTGCATTATTATTGTGAGTGTAGTTGTTCTAGTGGGTGTGAAGTAACACCACAATAACTATAATGTTGATATCTTCTTAAAGTAAGAAACATAGGAAAGAACAGTATTCTCTCCCACATAGTCATTCCACTTCAGTGAAGTTCAACTTCCTTACAGATTTGGAAAAACAATATATCAAAATAAATTCTTGTATCATTGGTCAGTTGTAAATGTCCACTGTATCATAAGGGAACACAAAGCTCATTTAAAAAAGAAAAAGAAGGTACTTAAGGCAAACCTGCGTTAGGCTCCCTCTGTTGGTGTTAAACAGGAGTGGTAGCTTCTCAGAGCTGGTTGTTAAATCTTCAGAAATTTTGTGAGCTGCTTTCATTTATTATAGATGAAAATGTCAGATACATAATTAAATTATATTTAAAAACCAAAGCAAATAATTACTTAGAAGTCATTATGTCTCAGTTATTTAACTAGATGTTATTATTAGCTGTGCTCTCGGGGTTGTTTATGACTGTGCTGTCTGGATGGGAGAATTCTGTGCCATGGCGCCACCTCCCGACTCTGTTTTCAATAATGTCACCCCACTAGCTTGAGATCTGCAGCAATAGGAATATTTACACTTTGCCAATCAACCCACAATATATTATTTTGTTGGTTTAGACTAATGAAACTGTGGGGAAAACGTTAATAATGCAGATTAACCTTGGATGTGTCATGTCTGTTTCTGTTGTATTGTGAATAGCACCAGAAAGAACCTGAGGGAATAATTTTTCCAGTGTTCATAAATTATTATCTATTTCAACAAAGAAGTTGCTCACCTCATTGTCAGAGGAGTGAAGTTTTGACATGTCTTTGGGATGTTACTTTCATCTTGTATGAATGAAAACACCAACCAGCATGTAGGTTGGAAGTATAATTGTTTGTCAGTGCCGAGAGAAGCATTCTTTGACAAACTGGATATCAATCATGCATTCATTCACAGCCTGGTAACACGATTCTATTGTTGGTGATAGAATTTTAAGAGCTGATAATGGAATTTTGGGAGAAATAACAAGTTATACTGAAGTTAAAGTGTGTGGAACTTGCAATAGAGTGTTATAAACCTATCATTTGCTGGTTGTTTGCTGTACATCCTTTATATCTGTCAAATAGATAGCAAATGGAAGTGGATGAGCATATATACATGTGCATGTTTTAATTTTCTGGATTGCCAACTGTTGTAACCTCTCCTGCTCTCTCCAGAACACTGCGATAGCTAAGTTCTTCTGACTCCAGGAAGAAGTAGGAGAAAATATTAAAAACCACATCCCTAAAGTTTGGAGTAGTTCCCAGAGGAAGCCTGGTTCTTGCACCAGTGCCAAGCATACCTTAAGGAAATAAGTCTTCATGGGCATCTAGAACACATCCGAGGCCTTCAGCTTGGAAAAAACTGACTTAAGAACCAAAAGCTTCGAGTTCAGAAGGTTCCATTATGAATTAACCCCAGTTTGTCCTCCTAGTGAGATGACCTGATCAGACAGGTCTTTTACAACACTGGCATATTATTTGGACTGGCTAATCTCCCTGGGCTTCTGCTTCTTCTGCCTACGGAGTGAGTACCAGCCCCTTGTCTCTCGTTCTAAGGCAAAAACATGGTAGCAGGACATGACAAAGGAAGGCTGCCCAGTCCCTGGGCACTGTGAGCAGCACACAGGAGAAGGGAGCCGGGGCCAGACAGTCCCCAAGGCCACATCCCTCTGACTCACTGCCTCCAATTTCTTAATAGCTTTGTCTGCTATGAGCAGGGTTCTCCATGCCAGTCATCTCTCCCTTAACCCATTAAGTTGGCAAGATTAACCAGTGCCATCAATAAATATCATGTCCTCATCTATATTACTATTTAAAACAAAAGAAGCATAATAGGAAGTAAAACATGAAAACCCTTAAAACTTAAGGCACAATGAAAACAATCCTAAGAAATACAATGTCTGTATGTCCCTCAATCCTATGGCTCTCTGAAAGTTCCTGGTAGGTTTCTCTGTACCACTGAACAGATTCTTGGGGCATCTGAAGGATCTGCCCGATGGATCTGGCTGGCTGGCTGCTCACTGGGGGAACTAGCACCTGGGGAAAGAAGAAACGAGTCAGAACTCCTGATTCCTCCTAATTCTGTGCTAACTTCCTATCTTTGATTGTGCTTTTTCTTCATCATCTACCAGTTTTGGTGCTTTCTGTACGCTGGACCCCAGGACCACTCAGCGGGTTCCAACTACTAAGAGAAAATGTTTCTTCCCCCTGGGAAATAATAATGCAACTTTGTCAATATGGTGGAACCATATGATATAGCAGAGGCTTTACAAATATGTTATGTGCAGAATGCCCCCTAGTTACTCTAATTTAATTGTTCTGATATTACGTGGACATATATCTATATACATCTACCTATCTATCCATCTATGTATATACATATATCTATCTGTCTGTATACAGATAGATAGATAGATAGATAGATAGATAGACACATACATATATCAGCCTAGTGGCAGAGGAGAAATAGTCCATGGCATGGTAGACAGGAAGCAGAAAGACTTCCTTTTTCTTTCCCTTTTTATTTGATTGAAGTTTCAAATCTATTGGAGTTGCGGGGCTGGGGAGTTAGCTCAGTGGTTCCGGCGCTTGTCTTGCAAGTGAAAAGACCGGGGTTCGATTCCCCGGTAACCACATACCTATACTGGGTGTGGAGACTCATGCCCAGCAGCAATCAGTACCGCATACCACAGTGCCGGGCGTGGTGGCTCACGCCTGTAATCTCAGCACTTGGGAGGCAGAGGCAGGAGGATTGCTGTGATGTGAGTTGGAGGCTGAGCTCAGGGCCAGCCTGAACCACAAAAGTGAGACCCTGTCTCAAAAAACCTTAAAAAAAAAAAATCTATTGGAGTTGCCACCGACATCTAGAATGGACCTTTCCTCTTCAGTTAGTCCCTCGTGTACACCAGTAACTCTACTGAGCCAATCAATGAACTGATCAAATATCACACGCCCATCGTCTAGTCACCTCCCCAAACCCCCACCTACCAGTGCATGAAGATTTGGCACGGCAAATAGATATTAGCTATAACAAAGTTAAGGTGTAGAGTATATAAAGGCCTCAAAAAAATCCTCCCCAAATAAAAGATCCAGTCAAAAAATGGGCAACTAGGGGGCCAGGGATTTAGCTCAGTGGTTCTGGTGCCTGTCTTGCAAGCGCAAGGACCTGGGTTTTATCCCCGGTTAACCACATACAATACTGGGCGTGGAGACTCACACCCAGCAGCAACCAGAACCACATACCACAGTGCCGGGCATGGTGGCTCACGCCTGTCATCGCAGCACTCGGGAGGCAGAGGCAGGAGGATTGCTGTGATGTGAGTTTGAGGCTGAGCTCAGGGCCAGCCTGAACCACAAAAGCGAGACCTTGTCTCAAAAAAAAAAAAAGGGCAACTAAAATGTACAGATATGTCTCAGAAGTACAAATGGCCAATAAATAATGAAAAAAATGTCCAACATCTCTGGCTGTTAGAAAAATGCAAATTTAAAAAAGTACTGAGATTCCAGCTGAGTCATTCCAGAAAGAATAGCTATCACCAAGAAATCAAATAATAACAGGTGCTGACAAGACTGCAGGGAAAGAGACCCTTTTATATTTTTGGTGGGCATGTATATTCATGCAACCACTATGAAAAAAATATGATGATTGCTCAAAATAAAACACCTAAAAATATAAATTCTCTTGGACCCTGCTGTTTCCTTTCTAGGTATCTTCCTGAAAAAGCTAATGGTATCATATTCCAGTGATAAGTGATTAGCCACGTTTACAGCAGCACAATTCACAAAAGCTAAATCTTGGGAGCAGCCTGTACGTCCCACAGATGAATGGATAAAGAAAACATGGTATTTCTACCTCATTCTCTTCTGTCATAGAGAATGATAAACTCGAGTCATTTGTTGGAAAATGGATGCACCTCGAGACCATCGTGTTGTTAAATAAATCAGATCAGGCACACAAGCTTAAATGTTGCATGACTTCTCTCATATGAAAAACATAAAATATAAAGAGCAGACTAAAAGATAGATAATAGGAAATAAGAGATAGATCTTTTGCGAAAGGGAAGAAGACCAGCAAGGAGATGGAGGGAAGGAGAGGGAAAAGAGGTAAAAGGATGAAAAATGAATTCGGGTTTGTTATGGACACGTACAGTCCTTCACGGGGAAGATAGTCCTGACTGCAAACATGTACCAATAACAATGTTTAAAGATAAACAGCTCACGTGCCCCCATCCCACTACCCTCTTGTCAGAGAGACATCTCTGGTCAACACTTGATGGGCACATTCTGTAAGCCGCAGTCTAGGTCCACGGTGTCTGACCCGCAGTGTCATGCCTTCCACAGCCGCCTGCACCTGTGTGTGGGACAAGCTGAGTCTGACACTAGGCCTCAGAACACACAAAGGTGACTCCCTCGGTCGGGTCGATCCTGCACAAACAGAAGGGAGGCAGCCGTGGTGTGGGCTGTCCTGGGATCGGGGGATGACAGCCAGGAGCAGCAGGAGCCCTCAGACCCGCAACCACGCGAAGTGAGTGCAGCCACCATCGTGCTGGCAAACTCAGGGGTGGCTTCCTCACCAGAGAGGGGTGAAGGCACGTGGCCCTGGGGGCTCTGGCTCTGCACTTTCAAGACTGGCAAAGACTCTGAAACCCCACATCCAGACTCCTGGTCCGGGGAATCCCGAGCTCTGTGTAGTGCTGTTTTATGCCACTAATTTTCTGGCAATTTGTCAGCAGAAATGACTGATATAATCAGGAGTAGGAGGGATCTTTTTTTTTTTTTTGTAGTTCA
>PVIR01017022.1:0-35635 GCA_004026965.1 Petromus typicus
GAGCTCATCTACCTCTGTTGATTAGCTGGAGTGAAGTGAGGAGCAGGAGAGATGCCACAGTGAGGACTGTCTGTGGTTCTGAAACAGAAACAACATCTCATCCCTGAACTCAAGGTACTATTTTTACGATATTAGCCAATCATTCAAGTAGACATATTCTTTGAGAAATAGGGATTCTGGCATCATAAAAACTGCAAAATATGGATTTAGTGGAGAGGGGTAGAGACAGGTCAGTGCCCACATGCAGATAAATTATGGAAATGGAGGCTGATAAAAAACTGAGTATTAAGAAAACCAACATAAGACAGAACTTTAAAATGTTCTATTTTATCGTGTCACACACAAGGTAGGACACAAAATATTAATGTTTATCTAAGTGAATTGCTGTAATAATCATTATAGGATCATTATATTCCTTTCCCTGTCACAAGGTAAAGGGAAACCACACTGGTCACATACTAAGTAAGTTTATCTACCCTGATGGGAAAACTTATTTCCAACCATGTTCACCAGGGGCAGTGTTAAAGCCCGTACATCTCCCTGACATCATGCCCTCTTGATGCTCCTCCACCTCCCCTTTCCAAGCATCTCCTTATGTGAGGGGAACCCCTCTCATGTAGTGTGACTCTAGATATACCAAGGACCATGGCTGGCATAACATCTTCCCTCTACTAGTTTCCAGTGTGCAGAAGAGTATGCCTCTTGTGGAGATTCTCAAATGAAGAGCGGCACCTGTGTGGTGAGACAACATTCATTTTTTGGCTAAGTCCAGGGAGCTAGTGTGGTCAGAAACAGAACCTTGAGAAGACAGGCTGAGCATGGCATCCTTGCTCTTGCTCTTAGCCACGCTCCCCAGGCTGCCCTCAGTCTGGGATGGGAAGAGTAAAGTATGCTGGGAGGGAAGGAAATTGTGCTTGTGTCTCAGGGGTACTGAGGCACACTTGGGTGGAGGCTAAGAAACAAATGTGGGCTGCTCCTGACACCCGTAGGTAAGCTCCTGCCCTCCGTTTCCACTAATTCTATGTTACCCATTCCTCAGTGATCATGCTGAGGCTTTTGTCCACTAAGACGCCATTCTTGTTACCTGTTTATTTTGGAGCTCCTTTACAGTCAAGAGACATTTTGAAAGCTTGATTTGGCATACATAGTGAAGTTCAATAACAACATGTGCACCTTCTGTGATGTAGCTGATCAACTTACAGACCTGATAGCTCAACTGAGGCAGATTCAAAAACCCCTCCCTGGTAAAGTAGAACATGCAAGGCATGCAATGGTCATCTTGTGGTCATCTCCATCAATTAGAGCACTCCTATTTCCTGATAATATGGGTCACAGTATTGCAATCATGACACAGTATGTTACCAATATTAGCTAAGTGCAAGCTGTAAATATAGAAAGAGCACTCAGAATTTCACACCCTAACACAAATAGTACTTCACAGAATTTTTAATTGTTGCCTATATGCATACATATTTATCATATAGTTGAAATTCAAATAGATATGGCAGTTATTTAGGATTTAAAAACTTGATTATATATTGTATTTCCATACACTGTCTTCATATTTGTCATTTTAATGAGTGCAAATTATAACACTGTGTTAATGTGTTATAATGTACTTTATAATACTGCATAAATAATTTGTCTACAATTTTCATTATTATAGGGATTGATGGATTAATAAATTCATATGTATAATAATTTTCTTCTGTATTATTTTCTTATGATAAATTTTTAGCTTATTTGCACTAAGGCTAGAACTGCGTAAATGAGAAAGCATATATGAAGAAATAAAATAATATAAAACATTCTAAAGAATATGAAATATCAAATTTATCTATATAAAAGCAAGCAAAGCACAGATATGTATATATTTTATATAGTTCTGTATTCTAACTCCAATGTATTCATGTTTTGGTCCTTTTAAACTTTTACTAGAAAATATATTTTAACTGCTTCAATGACTAAGTTATTAATAAGAAATCATACAATAAGACTTAAAGAATAAACAAATAATCACAAAAATTGTAGTACCTATAGTTAACCTATAACTGGAAAGAAAATTTCCTGTGAAATAATTTTTAAGATTTTGTAATTTTTTTCTGGTCTTCAATAGTTATTTAAAACAAAAAAACCAAACATGACCTCTAAATCCTTTCCTTATTTCTGGCTATTAATATATGATATTGTATTATGATACCACCCGACACATGCTTTGTATTATGTCACTTCATGATAAACAGCTCATAACATGTCCCCTTAAAATGACTGAAAGGTGAGACTTCTAGGAAAATGATGTTGAAGGACAAAGCTAAGAATCCTCTCAGGTTAGGTACAAAAAATATAATTAGTGAAAATGTCTATATAAATCTAGCCTGGCAGCGCTCTAGAAGGGATCTGAGATTAGAAACTAGCAACAGATGGCTAGCCAGCTTTCTTATAACCTTGAAACTCTGAAAGGTTCTCAAGAAGAAAAATCAGATAGGCCCTTAGCCGGGATTGTCCTGAAGACAGATAAGGTTAATGGACTTACAGCAAGAGCAAGAAAATGAGATTGATGTTCCACAGACTGGGGTCCCTCAGGGAAGGACACTCTGCCATCAGGCATGTGGAATCAATCTTCTGGCTGATGGGAGCACAGGTGTGCGTGAGCACCAGCAGGACAGACAGGTGTGCAGCCCCAGCTCACACCTCGTGCAGAAGGAGCACAGCCACGCAGCTGAAGCAGACCCTGCACAGGGTGCCCTGATGAGCCTGTGGCTTCCCACCACACACCAAAGTCACCGCAGACCACAGTGAATGTGAATGTAACTTTGGTCACAGACTCTCAGAACCACTTACCGCAACAGTGAGAATCGAGGTGATACATAGCTAAAGGAAAAGTACACACACGTCACAGAAAATAGCTTTGCACCTCTTAAAATGGAAGTCATCCTCTGGTACCATCTTAAAAGCTTCCTGGCCATCATGACACCCTTCACCCTTCAACACATCCTGAGACAGAGGCGATAAATGAACAAGCAAGATCCCCATTGGTGCAGCACAAGGATTTCATTGCAGTAAGCTGGCCCTTTCTAAGGAAATGACTAGCTCCACATATCAACTCCACTGGAAACAATATTAAACCTACTAGGGGTGGTTTGAAATCTGCTCATTCCACAAAAATGTCTGGTTTTCACCTCATTCTCCACCCATCCACCCTATTTATTTATGCAATAAACTTTATAGAGCATCTGCCGTGTGTTTAACAAAGAATTTATTCTCAGACAGTGCCCATATAAAACAATCTTCATAAATATGTTTCTCCTTAGTCAGCCTCAGCTTTTTCATTTGAATGTGGAACAAGAAAGCAGAGTGAAAGTTTGGTATTAGCAAAGCAGTGATACAGGGAAAGAAAGAAATTTAACACTCAGCTTCTGAATTTCAGAAGAGGACTGTGGGGTCAGAAAATATACATGAGAACGAGTCTGCCGAGAGTACAGACCTTTAGAGTCCTCTTGTGGCTACTATGGAATCCACAAAATGTTCATCTGCTCCTTTTATTAGTGCACGTCTGTATTACACAATGATTACAACCATTATGGACAGTTGGTACACGTAAATAACACACCTTCAGTTTCTCTCTCTCTCTCTCTACTTTTTATTTTGTTTTTCAACCCCACCTGTGCTCCTTCCAAGCTATTGTCTCCTTCTCCTTTTGCAAAGCTGCTATTTTCATCATTTTTCCCTTCAATTCTTTTTTTGCTCTTTTCCTCCCTCCATTTCTTGTGCTACCACTTGAAAAAACCATTATTCTCCTTTATCTATGTTTTACTTTCCTCTCTTTGTATATTTTGAGTATCTCATGTAAGAGAAACCATTTATCTTGTATGTCTGAATTATTTTGCTTAATATTGTATTGTGGTCTCAAGATGCATCTGTTTACCTACAATTGCCTCAAGCATATCTTTATGGCAGAATAGTGCTCCATTGTATATACATACTACATTTTCGTTACCTATTCATTTGTTCATGGACATGTAGGATATTTCCAAGATTTAACTATTATAAATCATTCAGCAATAAGCACATATATGCATGTTTCCCTGTAAAAGTCTTTAACTTTTCAGAAGATATGTACAAGGAAAGAGGCTGGGCCAAATAGAATTTATACTTTTTAGGTTTTGAGGAATCTCTACACCAATTTCCACAAACCACTGAATGTTAAGACTAGAGTGTTATCGCATCTCCGTGCTTCACTTCATGGAATCCCCAAGAAAGGTAGGGGAAGGACAATGAAATTTCACTCTTTCAGTGCTGAGGAATTCTGGGAAAGAATAACAAAAGAAAGAAGGAAGAGAAAAGGGAAAGTAGAGGCAAGACCACAGGCTAAAATCTGGATCACCCTGCTGGTTACTCCCTGTGACACAGCTCAACCCTGCCTCATTTCCCTCTCCATAGAAACTGCTACAGGAAATCTGAGCAGGAAATTAGAATCCACTGTAAATTATAAAGAGGCCTAAAAACTGCAATAAAAGATGTTAGCCCCATTGAGCCAAATGGATTTCTGCATTCTAAAAGCAACCCTGTTCATTTCATTTCCTTTCTCTTAAAAAATAAATGTATCCCCTAAATGAGTAATGGTTGTGCATGACCAAAAATTCATTTGCCACATATATTTATTTCAAGCTCCAAATGAAATTACATATATTTCAGGTTCTTCTGAGAAATAATGTTCATGCAAACTACTCAAACATGCCCCCTTGTAAAATAACATCAGCCCAAATAAAATACTTGAAATCCCCAGAGGAATATGTGTCAGTAGAAGATAGCAATGTACAGTGGAAAAGAATTGCTCCAATTAGTGCTGAGACACGGACGCTTTACCATAATTTATCTAATCTTAAAATCCCTTTAGATGTAGCCATCTGCATCAAATTTCACAATTTATGCCTGTCATAAAATTGCTCATACTGAGAAACCAAAACAGTGTGTTAATTTGGAAGGTATCTATCTTATAAGGTAAGTTCAGCAGTAAAGCAAATTGTGAGCTGATCTAAGGAGAAAGCTGGTATTGGGAGACCCTAAAACTTAGCCCTGTGGATCCCACCACCTAGTGATTTTGCAGAGGATAATGTGGCTGACAAGGGCATCAATATGTTTCACTTATGATCTTCAGCTAGACAGAGAGCTAGACAGAATTCTATTAAGGACAAGGTTACTTACAGCAGTTGGAAATGTACATGCACTTACAAATTATACAACAGAAGTGATTAAAATCTTGAAAGTTGATACCTATAAACTTTCCAGCCAATAATGCACCCAGAAACCAGAAAAGCTCTAACACTCATCATGTGACAGCGTGGTCACTTACTAACAATGGAATCAGTATGAAAATAAAATTTTAGAGGTTCTTCACTACATGTCAACAAGTATCTTTGCTTTTCAGAAATTCTAGGGAGTCCCAGATCATCCACAGAAAAATTGACTATTCAGTGATCATTTCACTCATTGATCAGGGACTCTGTCTTTTCTCCATAAATATCTGAAACCAAAATCTTAAGCAATGAAATGACCAGAGCCAGAGCTGTTACACATAGCCCAGCTCCTATGTGTTGGGCTTGGCATAATCTGTCACAACGTTTGCTAGTGGTATAACCCATTTGCTGTGCCCCTCTCCAATTTTATATCCCTCTGACGTTTCAACATCCCTAAGATAAATACTGCTCATTCTTTTGACCCTGCTCAAAAGAAACATCTTGCATGCTAATCCCACAGGGACAATGTGAGTCTCGCTGTTCTACCACACACAGGAAGCACAGCTCTATCTCCAGGATCATTTTAATCAATGTTGCCTTCAAGACTGTACTGCATCTTTTTGCTTAAGAGAACTCCAAGCATAGTAGCTACGTAGTAAGTGTGCTTTAGTCAGCTCAGACCACTATAACAAAATATCATAGACTAAGTAGCTTAAAAGAGCAGATTTAATTCTTTCTCACAGTTCTGAAAACTTGGAGCTCCAAGGTTAAGGTGCCAGTCACTTCATGTCTTGGCATAAGCTTGATGCTGGTCCTCTTCTGGACTTGTTGATGGCTACTTCCTTGCCACATTCCCACATGGGAGAGTGGTGTCCCTTCCTTTTCTCATAGGGTCACTACTCCCATTACAGGGTCTGACTATCACTGTCTCTTCTGAAACCTGATGACCTCGCAGAGGACCCATCTCCAAATCCCACTAACTGGTTAGTGCCTCAACACACAATCTTAACAGGATACAAGCATTCAGTGTATTTCAAAACACTTAGTAAATTGGATGAAAATAGTTTACCCTTGTTAAATGTTCCCCTCACTACCACTAGGCTTGTGAGGCAAAGTCTAAAATTAACACATTTTTATTTTTACTTGTTCTAAAAGCTAACAATCATCACACCGAGACCTTTCGTCCACCGCTCAATGGTTTCTATTTTTCACCATTGAGTCAGACAAACTGATTGCTATTTTATCAGTGTACATCTGTATTTCAGTGTCCTTTGATAACCATGACCTCATCTCTATCAGGACATTTAGGTTCTTTTCCTCTAGTGCAAAAAAAGAAAATAAAATACAAGTTCAGTAACTCCCTTTGTGAAGAATGCCTCTTACTAAAGGTTAGCCAAAAGTGAAATACTCTCATATTATTTATATCCATTCTTTCAAGAAAAGTAATTTTTCTGCTACAGAAGATGCTGTGATGTTGTCCAGCTCTTATAAAAAACTATCCTGAGTGCTATCACTCAAGAGTGATGCTTCATTTAGTGTTTTCCAAACTTTGTCGTCTCCTAAGACAGATCACTTTATATGTGTTCACATAATCTTCACAAGTACATTATGGGGTAATTCTCATTTTTCCAATAGAAAATTGACTCAGGAGAAGGAAATAACCTGTCCAGTGAGCCGAAGCCAACACCAGACCAACACGATCCAGTCACTCCTTATTTTTCTCACTGTGGATATGACATTAATTCAGCGTGTCAGCTGGTCTTTGCTAACCACGTTCTGAAACAGAGCACAGAGGGGATTTAAAGTATACCCCAAGCACTTCCAATACTGCATGTGTTAACCAATGAGGAAGAGCTCTATCAAAATTTAATGGGTGTACTTGGGGGTCTCAGCAGAGAGTGGGCTCATTTCAAAGCTGGAGTTTATAGCTCAAAAAATTAGAATTTGATCCCTACTTTACAACATGACTTTATATGCTTTATAAAAACCAACTGAATCAACCACCTATCATGTGTCCATCCACTTTACCTAGCTTTTATTGTATTTATTTACCAAATGTCAGAGCTTTATGAAATAAAATTTTGCCTGTGTGCAATTTTATCTTTTAGATCTTTGAATTTTAGAACCTTTAACTTAATGAGACTAATGCAATCTTGTAAAATATTATAAAACAGAGGAATAGTAAGATAGCCTGGAGATATTTATTCTGTTTCCACTGAGTTCAGGCAAAGTGACTTCCTGGAAATATTAAATTTTGTAAAGGAACACTTCACTTTGAAAACTAAGAGCCTACTTGTTAACATATCTGTTCTTGTTGGTTATGTACAAACATCAAAAAATAGAAACCCATTGAGGGAGACATTCCCTTACTATTTTTACCAAAACATAAAAACGCATCTCTGAAAGGTTGTAAGGGCGATTCTGGGCATAATATACATGGTGCTTAGTACAATGTCTAGACAAATGGTATGTACTCAATAAATGGCACTTTCTAATAAAAACCCCTGTTTTTCATTGAAGGAAATAGAGGTTTGTGCAGGTTGAGCAGTGCTATTTCGTCTACAGTTTCATAAAGTACAGTTAAGAGTCAGCTAAAGTCTTCCTGGTTCCAAAGCTTATGACCAGGAAACTTCCACCGCCAAATCCTAAAAAGATCCAGATTGTTCTTGTCCTCAACAGAGTGGATATGAGAAAATTAAATATACATGTATCCCTGATCTACTAAAGAGAAATGGATTCTGAAATCCCATATCCTCTTCCATGCCAAGATACGGTCTCAGTTAAATGACTATGTCAAGCTAAAAGGTTTCATTTCTTTAAAATGTCAATAAAGATATTGCAGACAGCTCTGCAAATATACACACTCAATATGAATAGCTGCTCATGTGACTCCAGCCTCACTCCTCAACGTAAAAGCCAAGCCTGGATCCATGGTTGGAATTGTGTGATCCAAGCGTCCACTGCGAAATTCCAGTGAGTAACACAGTGAATGCAGGCTGCGATCATTGTCATCTCTTCCATCCCTTCTCATCATGAGTAACGTCCACTTGCTTGGCTCCACGGAACTTCCAGATTTTCATTCTCGCTGCTCCCCAGTATTCAGCCACTCCCCTGTGCCAACTTCATTCTGGCCATAAGCCTAGCTATCCCTGTCTCTGTCTTCCTAGGTCCCATTTGAATCAGAGATGTCAACACAGAAACTCCTCACTGAGGTGCAACAACCTACATGTGAAACTTAAAGATAGTTGTATTTTTGTGAATGGATAAAGTCTGTGGTTAGATGTCTCTATCATAGAAAGCTATGTTGTCATGGTGCCCAGGAGGCAGAAAAAGAAGAGAGAGGTCCCCAACCGTCTTCGCTGCTGAACTCAGCAGAAGACTAAGCCACTGACGAATGTAGCATCCTCAGGAGCCCCTCACCGTCCTAACACATGAGGCTTTGGGGGAGAGTCCAGCTCTAAACCATAATGCCCTTCTCACCTTAATGATCTGTAGGAAATTTAACTTTATGAGTTGAGACTAAGTATATTGTATGAGCTCCCCACATTCTGTTATTGAGTACCGTAAGAATTCTTTACTGTAGGCTACTTAGTCACCATACATCTGAGCATAAGGCTCATTGAGGATGCTGGATAAATCTACCTTCTACCAATATACTTGTTCTGAAGATCGGCTTAGGGAGTGTTACAGAAAAATGCTGAGTGATTCCTATATGCGCTCAAGCTTGGAACACATAGCTTTAGGCCATCCATAATAACTATACATCCCTGAGATAGCTGAACTATACCACAAATAGCTTTAAAATAATTATCTTCCCCAAAACAATTGAAAATTTTATCTAGATTTTCACTGCTAGCATTTCAACAATTACAATCATATTTTAAAGCTTATTTTTTATCTCCTTTCTACTGATATTCATGTAAACTTCTAATACAGGCCTCACATTTTAATCAGAGTGCTGATAATGTGGCAAGTTTGGTATTATTTTACCCCAGGACAAGGACAAGCTGTCATCATCTGGCTCCTTGCAATTTCCTGTGTTGCTCAAACTTCTCCCAGCTACTGACCTGACATGACTTAAAATTAGCTACAGCAATTTGACAGGATCACAACACCTGCTTCAAAGCTTTCACTGCACATTTCTCCTCTGACATTTCATGTGCTCAGGTAATGTGTTAAATCTGGACATTTTTATCTACTAAAAATACAGTAACAAAACATATGATAGGTTATCAAAATCACTGTGAACACCTACAAGCAAGTAAACAAATTCAGGATTTATGAAGAATTTTTTCTGAGCATAAAAGAGTGATCTTAAGAATATATTTAGGTATTCCTTTGTATACCTTCAAAATTTTTATCACTGGACTAACGCAATTTAGGCAACAATATATAAAAAAGTAGAAGATGACATTTAATATCTACAGGATAGTCATTTTATTCCTATGTAAAATTTAACAAGTAAAATGTGCCCAGTAGTGGTATACTTTCATCCATTATAGTGTAAACAAACATGCATGGACTGGATGAATGAGTAATATGTAGCCTCAGAGAATGGCAATTGCCATTAATGATGAAAATTACTGTTATTCACTAACATTAAGTCAGAATGTTCAAATAGCATCATGAAATTTAATCCTGCCAGAGTTTTAAACTCTTAAATATGAAACCCATGCTACAGATTCGCATTATTCATTCAGCAATTAGTCTTCCTACTCAATTATGCCTTATTTTCCTACTAACCCACTCTTCTATTTTTTGTCCAATTTTCTTGTTACATTTTTGTTTTATTTGCTGTCGTAGTCATTCCTTCAGACCTTCTCTTTTCAAGAGATTTTGAACAATAGAAAAATCCACCATATAGTATGTATTCACTCCGGTAATCACCATCTCTAGCTCTTTCCATTCGTTGGTATGGATTCATGTCTCCATGTTTAGGATCCTTTTTGTCTTGATGGAAGCACTTCCTCCACCATTTCTTCCAGTGTGGACCAGCTTCCAGCCTCAGTAACACTGAACAGGCCCTTATTCCACATATGTTTTGAAAGCCATTTCACTGAGTTTAGATTGTCTAGTTTACATTTCTTCTTAAATATTTTAAATATATCCTCTACCCTCTGAAAATGAGAAATCTGCTATCTTCCTTATAATTGCTCCTTTGTATATAAAATATATTTTTCTACATAACTTAAGATTGTGTGACTAATTTTGAGCCATTTGACCATGATGCACCATCATGAATTTTTCCAGATTTCTTTGCTTACTCTCCAGATTTACTGAGCTGCTTGTGTTTGTGAATATAGCTTTCAACAAATTTGAAATGTTTTCAGCCATAATTCATCAAATAATTTATCCATTTCATTTTTACTTCACAGACTAAATCATACACCTATGAGATCATTTCAAACTGTTTCGTAGCTACCAGGTACTTGATTCATTTTTTAAAATTATTTTGATTTTGTTCTCACACAGTTTCTAAGATTATGTCTTCCATTGCACTAATGTTTTCTTCTATGATGTGAATGTGTTATTATTTCTATACAGTGGTTTTTTTTCAGCTCAGATGTTGTTTTACATTTCTCAAAATTCAACTTGGGCCAAATGATAATAATGAAAGAGAAAAAAGTGGCTGAGAATTTTCAAGAATTACAAGAACAACTTTTCAGACTAAAAATTATACATAATCTTAAATAGAATAACTAACACTAAGTCCATAGGAGGGACTATATGAAGCCAAAAACACTATCTTTCAGGGGTAGGTATTTTATAATTCTTTTCATGTTTATCTTCACTAGCAGAAAGGATATTTTTTATCTACGTGGATATTCTAACTATTTTATCCATGAAAAGAAAGATAAAAGAGCGAATTAATGGGAGTAAATTAGCTGACACCTTTAGCGATTCTTCAAATTTCTTTTGATATATTCAAAATATCTATGATAAGCAACAAATGTGACTAGATAAAAGGTAGTAAAATAGAAACAAATGTGCTATTTCTAATATGAACAGCGATTGAGGACAGAACCATAGTGGACTCCCTTAGAAAAGTTTGCAGCCATTTTCCCATTTGCCTTCACTCTTTCATCATTGGACCAAAATACCACACAACCACAATTTAAGCAGATATACTTATTTTGATTCATATTTTCAGTTATAGGTCAGCGAGTTGAGGGCAGAACAATATGGAAGAAGGACCTGCGCAGTGGAAAGCATCTCCCATCACGGTGACCAGGAAACAGTGAGAAGAGAAGTTCCGGGTCATCCCCCAGTGACCCAACCCCAATTCCCCACCTCCTAGTAGCACATTCAGTCTCCTGTGACCCATTCACCACGCAAACACATGAAGCTTTTGGGGGACACCTCAGATCTAAACTCAAACTTAAAAAAAAAATTCCTGCTGTATTTGAAGTTAGGCATTATGAACCAGGACTTCTGATTTAGGTTATGCATTCAAAGGAAAGTTAAGGACATTGAAAAAAAGAATGAATAAGAAACAGAATTTCTACTGAGGATTTCTCATTTACCTATATATTTATGTTCCCAATGTTTCAGGTGGTCAGCTGGATTTATTAGGTATTCTTCTTTAAAGAAATATGTGGTAGCAGTACACTTGGATTTCAAAAATATGCAACAATATTAAAATGAATAAAATATTTTATATTAAACATGGGGATGTAGCTCACCAGCACAGCACCTGCCTGGCAAGCTCAAGATCCTGAGCTCAGCCTCCATAACCATCTGAAAATGGAAATCAGTTCAATTTTAAAAGAAAATACACAACCTTACTTTATTTCATCACTCACTTTTCAAGCATCACGACTCCTCTTCTCCAGCCCAAATATATTCAGCATTAGTACTGTTACCAAGATTTAAAATGTAACGTTTCCCTTTAGATAGTGCAAAGGTATAATAAAATGGTGTTAAAAAGTATGTGTTTTATGTGAAAGTGAACATTTTTCTTGTTGTTTGGTCCTGTATAGACTTCTAAACCATGCCCGTAATGGTTTTTCCTCACTAGCTTCAGCTAAGTGAATTTCAACCTAAGCATTTCCCCTGAGATGAGTGACTCTGTTACACTTTCAACACATTCAGTGCACTCATCCTTGTCATTCTACATCCTCTTATATGTCCTGTGGTAATGACCCCATATGAAACCGATTTCAATCCTAGGGCCTAGAAGTGGGTAATGAGACTGTGCTAAGCCAATCAGAAAACCCCATTTACTTAGCACTGAGACTGGTTCAGTGACAGAAGTGCCACCTAAATCAATCTACCCACTGACATCCACTCTTGAGTTTTCTGATCAGCCCGTTCTCACTCTGTACTCTGTACTTTCTCTTTAATAAATCCTGGTCTTTCTTATTACTTTTGTGTCTCCTGCTCAATTCATTTTGGGATATAAAGAACTTGAATGTGGGTGACAGAGATAATTGTCTGGCAACATATCCACAAATAACAATACCTTTTGAAATAACTAGGGCTATGAGTGAATGCAGTACTTTAGAGAAAATGTGTTGTACTCAACAGTTGATGCATTTTTAAGCCGTGTTAGCTACTAACACATGATTATTGTGTACTGAGTTGATAGTCTTTTTGGAATTCATATATCCTTTGTCAAGATTTTGACACTTGGAACTATTTTATGAGAAACTGCTCCTTAACCCACTGTCTCCAAAGTATTATCTTCTTGATTGCCTATCCCTATCCTCTACTGAATCCCTTCTACTCTCTTAAATGGTAGATACCAAAAATACTTAACCAGGAATGAGAAGTACCAGAGAAAGACAAGGATTCTGCAGGTATTCAGGGATTTAAGACTTCAATTTCAAATTATGAAGGAGCTTACGGGTATTTAAAATAGGGGTGGAGGGGTCATGCAGAACTTGCAATATCTGAAAACCAGAGTGACTATGACAATTTATATTCACCAAATACCAACCTTGTACCCCGTTCCTTAACTGGATGGATCCTATCAGTTCAATGAGGTTTCATCAGTTCAGTCATATCAACATATGTCTAGCATTGCTCCTTCTCTTGTCTTTCTATGGCCAGCAATATAACTCAGACTATTATTAGTTTCCCTCATTGGTTAGTAAAATAACTTCCTCATTGCCCTTTCCATTTGAGACTTTTCTTTCTCCTATATCCTAACAGCAGTATTTCAGAAGTTTCTGTCTAGCAAAGCCAACTCTCTGCTCACATTGCCTGCTAGGGATGGATGTAGTCTTCTTGATTCTTCTTCTTAAAGAAAGAAAAGAAGCATTGAAAGCTGAATCGACTCTCATGTGTTCCTCTTATTTATCCCCACAGGCTTCTCTCCAATAACTCCCTGAAAAAACCAACTGACCTAGACAACTAAGACTAGGATCCTTGATGTCTTGCCTTAAAATCTTACTTGCTTTCTCCCTCTGGCTGCAATGCCATTCTTCCCATACCTGCTACTCAATATGTTCATCTCACAGCTGAGCTTGAACCCATGTGCACGCCACTTTCTAAGTCTTTCAGTACTGCATTATGCTACATCGTAAACCTATTCCTATGTTTCTCAAGGACAGGATCATAGACTTTATTTTATTTTTGATTTGGGGGAGGGTTGAGACAGGGTCTTGCTGTGTAGTCCAGGCCGGCCTTGAACTAGCTCCAAACTTTCTCCTTCAGCTTTCCAAGTGCTGGAATTATATATAGGCAGGTGCCACCGTGCCCAGGTGGGATCATGTATTTTTATCCTTGTAACCCTTAATGCTACCAATGTAGTCTCTTCCATCCATTGTAGCTGGTTAATGAACAGTTGTTAATTAAACAAATAGTAATTACATGCAATATAAACATATGCAACTCTTTTTTTTTTTTTGAGACAAAGTTTCATTTTTATAGTTCAGGCTGGCCCTGAGCTTACTATGTAGCCCAGACAAGCCTCAAACTCACAACAGTCCTCCTACCTTGGCTCCTGAGTGCTGAGATTACAGGCATGAGCCATCACACCCAGAATTGTGGTATGCGATACTGACTGTTGTTGGGCATGATCCAGCATGCCTAGCATTGTGGTACATGGTTACTGGGGATTGAACTCAGGACTTTGCACTTGTGAGGCAGATGCTAGAACCACTGAGCTAAATCCCTGGTTCCAACATTTACAACTCTTATTTTGTATCCATCTATATATCCCTGACTATGAATAGGAACAGTCACTTTTCAGAGTCTCATCCTAAAAACTGTGCTATTTTTTCTAAGAATATCCTTTGTAAAAATCACACACATTTTTGACATGTTTTTGTCAAAAATATTTATATACACGTGCACTTCCAATTAAACTATAGTTTAATATTTCTAAATCTAACTGTATGAAAATGTCAATACTTACAGACCTTCAGTTCCTCATAAGGAAAAGGAAACTATTCTCTGCATTAAAGGAACTAACTTCATAATGGTGTTATCAATTAGTTCACAACAACTGACTGGCCATTTTCCTTTCTTCTTAAGTAATATGAAATATATTATTTAAGGCCCTGAAAAAATATAAATATGAATCACATTAAATATGTTGACTGATTCCAGTACTTTTTTGGAGGCATCAGAAGATATTCCTAAAATAGCTTTTTCAAAGAACTAAACACACTATGCCACTTCAAATATTCCTATAGGGTCAAAAAATGTAAAAAGAAAAGGAATTAACAAACAATAGCCAAATGACTTATTAAATGTTCATCTGAAAACTACCAAGCCTGTCTCATGATCTGTCAACAGTTCGGTTTCTATCTAACTGCTCTGCCCTGTGGGATATGAAGGACATATTTGCATTAGCATCATAGGTAGGTGCATAAAATAACCAACTGGATTTATTTTAGTCCTGTGACACACAGCACACTAAGATAATAGGAAATTAACATTTATGATGTATATGTATGTGAATTCCTTGTATTGCCTCTAGACAACATTTTTCTTTTAGAAATTTTTCTTCACTCTTCACAGAAACACTTCAGATGTTAATATAAATTTACTATCTAATTAATTCTTTTACATCAAAGTAAAAATAAAACCTACATACCTCCATATTAAATTTAAATATCAGATATTTAGATTTTATCAACTGTTTCACTGAGTACTCTAATATCTATGCTAAGTTCCGGGGCTGATGGAATCATCACTGGTACCATGGTCCTACGCAGGGCACAGGTTTCTAGCTTGACCCGTGACTTCGCTTTCCCAATGATGTGTGGATAGAAAGTGCACTTTACAGGCTCTGAGTCAAAGCTTGAAGAGAGTCCCACTGTTTCCACCCATACCAGCGCTCCCCATCACCCTCCATGACAGATACAAACCCTGGAATGGATACGAATAATGTGCCTTCGATGTGAACTCCTCCAGCAGCCTGGAATCCAGCTGAGCTGTAGCTGAAATGCACACCCAACTGAGAAATAAATAAATGTTTGCTTTGCTTTTGTATGAGGCACTGAAATTTGGGGTGATGTATAATGCAGCATTCTTACAGCAATAATGAGTCCTAAGAGAATATTGTAGAAAGTGAACTGCTCTTCCTGCCTTTGAGGACTATGTAACTGGAGTAATATGGGAGTGGCTTGATACTAATAACATTTTACCAACAGTAAGAGTAGCTGCTACTCAGTACCCACTGCACATCGGGGATTTTTCTGAGGCTTTAAACTCATGATACCATTATGAAATGAGAAAACAGGGGCACGAGGAAGGGAACTTTCTGAAATCACACGTGATCTGACTCTTACACCTCTCAAATTTTCATGCCTTACTACAAGATTTCTGTACCACATACTAATGGTACTAGTGTTCCAGGAAAGAGATGAATGTCCCTTCTATGTCTGTTACCTGGGGATACTGTATTGTGCTCAACGGTGCAACAGGAACATGAAGATGGACTGCACAGTTCTGATACCAGAAAACCAGTGGTCTTAAGTGTTTTCATTCTTTCTCAGGTTGGTGTCTTTATCTTTAGAATAAAGAAGAGACTGACCTTACCATAGGTTTATTGTGAGAATTTAACACTAGCATGAAGCAGAGAGCAAATCCTAAATAACTGTTCTATCATCACCTTATTTCACATTGTGAACAAGCTCATGGAATACATTATTAAAATCAGATTTAAAAAAACATATCTGATATACTGTTTTCTTGTACTAAAGGAATTTATTTGATAGACTTTGACTACTTTCTGTCCAATACCCGACACATTTTCAGCAACTGTTCTTCAAACTCATGGTTTGGAAACTCAGCTTACTGACTTCTCTACACTGAGGGCATAGAGAGCACAGCAACTAGGAACTGAACTTTGAGATGTACACAGAGAGCATTTTACTGAGTCTGGGGACGTTTTTGTGTCTTTTTGTTTTTAGTTTTGCTTTTGTATTTTGTAATAGAGAGGACTGAGGACCTCTGCTGAGCTATATCCCTGGCCCATTTTACTGTTTGAACAGGCCATGTGCAGACAGTTGGGACATTAGGAAAACACTATAACCAGTAATCCTGACGCGTCATCGCCATGAAAGTAAAGTTGTTAGGGCCAACTCCAGGGTGCGCCTGCTCAGTCAAGCGCCACGGTTCCGATGCTGGACACGCCCACCTCTTCCGGTCTGGCACTGCTCCTCTGCTCTCCTTCCTGCCACCACGAACTGAGCAGCTTTCTTCTCTACATTCTTCCCCCATAATGCTTCCGGCTTGGAGTGAGCCAGTTATGGACTAAAAACCTCAGCCAATTATAGCTTTCCTTTGCGGTTGTCAGATACTGTGCCTAACACAGACACCCAAGTCTGCTCTCTAGACTAGTAACCGCCCATGTTTCAGCACCATGCATGCAACTGGCTTTCAGTAAATACAGCCCTACCTCGTTATCGGCAGGCGATTGGTTTACAGGAGGAAAAACTAGACTATAGATACTAAAATCCCTTACATAAAAGTGACATAGTATCTGCACGTAGTTATATACACTTTAAGTAATCTCTAGATTACTTATGACACAATGTAATTAATACAGAGTAAATGCTATGTAAGCAGTTGTTTTACTGTTATTCAAAGAGCAGGTACCAAAAATCTGTCTTAAATTAGACACACACACACACACACACACACACACATTTTTGTCTGAATATTTTTGGTCCACAGTTGATTAGACCCATGGATTCAAAACTCTCAGAAGAAACAGACTGTAATCATTTGTGAAGAGTTATAAAAATCCTCAATGAGAGAAGAGTTTTCAAAAGCAGCTGAAGGTATGGAATATCTCTGTATAGTGGTCAACCATAGCGAACTCTTTCCAGTCTTGTACTGAACCTGCAGGCACAGGACTCAGCCACTGATGGGTTCAGTATCTCTTTCCCCATCAGCAGGGCTTGATCCAGTCTCTGTCCTTTTGCAGATAGGCTTTTAGAGGTGATTACATTGAACTGAATTCAACTGAGGCTCAGACAAAAGCACACAGCTGCTCAGGTCTTAATTCTCCATCTCCATTATTAGTACAGTACTTGAAGTAGAGAATGAATAGAATTTCAGGGAGTCTGGGGAGGCTGGTGAACACCACACATAGGATGTTCCCACAGTCTTCATATCATAACTCAAACACCAACACACCATTCCCAATATGGAAAGCAAACCTTCCTGAAGGTGCAGTTGAAACTGTTCACTTGTTTACACTTCCTTCCCTCTGTGTGTCTGTGTTTTCACTTGGCTTTCAAGTTGAATTTATTTTTTGACTAATATTTCAAGAGCAAACAAATCTCTAATGTGGCCTATTCACAAGAGCCAAGATGCATACTACCCCAAGTAACAAACATTAGTGTCCAAATAAGTAACACATGCCTCGATGTGGCTCCCTGTCCCCATTTTCTTCCACTTTATAGACAAGGAAAATTAGAAGGTACAGAGGAGTTTCATCAATTGCCGACTCAGGAGGATCATTCTTATTTGGATAATACTTGATAGCAAATGCAGTCCCCTTAAGAACTTCAATTACAGCTAAGAAAATGCTCTTTCTTGGTACGACAAGCAATTTTGTGCCAGTCATTTCTGTTACGTGGACTTCTTTTGACATTAAATGCAGAAGAGACTGCCCATTACTCTCCCAGTGTGTAACCTTTTATATACGCTCCGACGTGGGCAGAAATGAGAACCAAGATCTGCTTTTCTGAGAAAAATATCAACAGAACTTTTATTTTTAAACGTAAAAATGAGGTTCCTGAAGATTATGCCCTCATTTCAGTTCTCTAAAATTCGTGAAAATATTTTCCTTAAATAAGTGGTTTCAGAGCAATTTTAATACCAGGCTGGAAGGTAAGTCTTTTTATTAATTTTAGAAAAGGCAAATTTCTCCTCATTACTTCATGTGGTAATTACAGAATAATTATTTTGACTAGTTCTTAAAATTTATTATGAAAATTGAACAAACTCATTTGTATGAAAATATTTTCCAGCCAAGAGTGCAGAAATATAAATCGATATTTTCCCATTATTCTGTGTTACACATGCAGCATTCAGCTCAGGGATCCCCTCCATCCAAGAAGGCAACTGAGAGGTGTCTATCAACCACATCAATATTTTTTCTTTTGAAGCAAATGAATTACTCTCAGTCAAGATTGCTCTTGAGACTTATACAACTAATGGTGTTGACCAAGAAAATAAGTCTGCCACTTGTTTTTTGTATTTTGAAACAGAAAAGGATTAAATGTTCAGTTTGTCTAGAAAAATAACCCATTTTCTCTATTTTGCACTGCACAAAATGACAGCTTTTAAGGAGCAGTAATGATCAATTAGGAAATACATGTGGCATGTTCTGATTTCTGATTTGGCCTCCCTGCTCACTAAGTCACAGTGTACTTAATGCCTTTCCAAAATGCAAGTTGCCATGCAGTGTCCAAACTCACTGACCTCTTTAAAATAATCAGTGTCCTACGCTTGCCTTTCCTCAGAAAATTTCCTGGTAAAATACAGGGACAGAAAACTCAGAGGGATAACTATTCAGCTGGCATAATTGTTTTTTTGAACCACTAACTGTGTTCAGGCAATTCAGACGACTGGGCCTTAGGCAGAGGAGCTTATTTTACCACTCAAGCTAAGACCGGGGTGGTACAAGGTCACGTGAGTCAGTCCTCCTAGGAAGGTTTTATTTTTCTCTCCCTTTATAATGCCATCATTCTTCTGTCTAGCCTTAAGTCAGATGATTTAACATAGAAAAAAGAAAGAGTTCTACTACAAAATATAATTTCTTATTTGCCAGGAAATGTGATTCTTGAAAAGACAAAGACCTCTTTTTCCCAAGAAAATGAGATTTACAACTTCATTCCAACTCTCTATCTTTATCAGTTTATCAGTTAATGGAAAATAGCTGGAGAATTTACCTGTGTAGCAGCCTGAAAACACAGCTGTGAATTCCACTGGTCCTCTTAGCCCCAGGAGCACTAGACATTTCTGTCTTCTCAAATGTGATTCTTGTCCTTGAATCCAGACCAGATATGAAACTAAATTTCCCAAAGGTCAAAGGCCTCAGCTCACCCAAGTCCACTAAAGTTTCCTTCTTCCAAGATCAGCGTATGAAGAACTTTCATTAACAATTCTAGGTAGATGGGAATTCCTGCAAGCATGTCTGGGAAACTAAGTCACTCTTGTGGAAATCGCTACACGCACAAGTAAAGCCAGGCTGCCAGGGAGCAATGCATACCTATGTGCAGGCATGGCCTCACCTATGTGTAAGATTTTAACCCTCTAAATTTGAAATACCAACTTCATTTCTGCCAAAATAAAACAGAAATAGAGCACTACATGATGTTCACCAAAAGATAGATTAACAAAGTAGTACCTCTTTATCATAGACTACTATATGTCCAATAAAATTTACATATATATAATTATAAACATATATATATATATAATTTATATAGAATTTTTAAAAAATCAGGCCTATGATAGATTCTTAAAGAAGAAAACTTGGGAAAAAGGAAACCTGGGCAGGTATACTGTGTTTTGTATGCATATACATGTGTATGACAGATATTTGTATAAGCATGAGAAAAATCTTAAGGTGTACAATCACAATTTCACATTTTAAATCTTCATTTTAATCAGTACATATTTTCAGTATGATTTAATGCATGTATGTATGTATATTAATTAACTTCAGAGAGTAAGGATAAAACTCAAAGTCATAGCACATACATTTAACTTACTTGAATTCACTCATGTGTGCTTAGACATTGAACCTATACATTTAGTTTAAAAAGGAAAGGGAATATTAGTTTAAGTAGCATGAAGATTCTGTTATTCCAACAAGTGGACAGAGACCCCAAGTGGCTTTGAAGTGGGTATGTGAAAGAGGTGTGTCTCAGTGGGCTTGGGTTCCTGGTGCAAGTGGGCATCTCAGTGGCTGAAGAGGCCCTATAAGGACAAGCCAGGTAAAAGGCTAATACTCAGACAAAAAACCAAAATGTCTACCAGCCATGGCACAATCCCTTGTGCAAGGACAGCTCGGCCGTGGAATTCAAACCCAGAGCCTTCCCTGGAGGTACACAGGGGTCAGACTTTAGGTCAGGGCTGTCTTTGCCTTGAATTAGAGCCTGCTTTTTTACATGAAGTGTAGCACCAGTCTATTGAATTTTTCTTTACTCTTTCAAGTTACAAGAGAAATTTAATTTGTTACATACAACATGATGACTTGAAACATACACATCATAGAATACTTAAATCCAGCTAATTAACATATGCATTATCTTACATAGTTATCTTTTTTGTGATGAAACACTTAAAAATCTTCACTCATAATTATCTTTATTGTCTGAATTTTTATACCAAGTGTGCATGATGTTCTCATAATTTTTAAATGACCAGAAAAATTGGAAACTTTAAATTTTTAAATAAATACAAGGTTTTGGTTATCTGGAAACTTAATTAGGGTAACTATATTTTTAAAAATTACACTGGATGTAACAGTACACATCTATAATCAAAGGATTTGGGAGCTGAGGCAGGAGGATTGCCATAACTTTGAGGCCAGCTTGGCCTACATCGTGAATCCAACCTCATTCTGTACTATATAGTAAGACTCTGTCTCAAAACACACACACACACACACACACACACACACACACACACTCACATGAAAAATTTAATAAAAAATATTATGAGCCCACCTCACTGAAATAACTTTGCAAAAACTCCATAACAAAAACTACATACACTGGCAACATAAATGGATCCCAAGCATATGCATCCATTCCTGGTCATTTAGTTACTAGTAAATACAATTTAAGTAAAGGAGTAGCCCCTTTTGCTTTAGAACAACCTGTTTAGAAATTAGAGGTTTAATATCAGCAGTACTAATACCTGTGCTTATAACAGCGATTATGTGACAGTTACTCTCCTACATGCTTCATGTTTATTTTCTCCTTGAAACATTGCAATAAGCCTCTCCAGAGTAGTAATTATGAGCCATTTTAGAGCTGACCAAAATGGGTTTTGCAGAATTTATTCTAATGGCTGGATCTTCAGAGCAGGTAAACTGGTGGGAAACCCAGTCCCCTTGATCTCATGAACTGAATATATTTTATGTCTTGACAGTTGAAAATACTGACCACTGAATATATTTTATGTCTTCTATTTTAATAGACTCGAACTTTTTAAGCAATGTCTTTATCACACATAGTATTATATATGATTAGTCAGCTTTCTGTCACTAGGACATAATACCTGACATGATTTGAGGAGAAGTTTAATTTGTAGTTTTAGGGGGCTCAGTCCATGGTTTGCTGTGTCCAGGCAGAAACTTCAGTACAGAAGGATATAGTAGAAGGTGTTTAGTGCATGGCAGCCGGAGAACAGAGCAAGGGAACAGTGCTAGAAGAGAAGGGGGTTAGGGATCACAAGTGCCCAAGACCATGCCTCCCTGGCCCACCCAGATCACCTAGAAACATGCTTTACGAATCACCTAGACGGCTCCCAAGTCAACCAAGCTGACACAAGTAAGCTCACCCCCCAAAGCCACCAGTAACAGAATGATCAAAAGGACAGAGGTTTAAACAAGAGACAGCTCCCTAACCCATCTGTCCAAAAGCAGTCTGAGTCAGGCAGCGCTGTTGGGGCAGCTCCGGAGTCTCCAAGAAGCCAGAGTCACATCTTGTGACTAAATGAACTGTTGCCACCATGTTTGTGTCTTTGACTCAAAAGGGCAGCCAGAATTACAAGAAGAAATGTGGACAGCAAACCATACTTCCCTGCACATGCTCCTCTGCTAGTCCTACCTCCACCTCTCCTTTTATGTTTCCAGGCAGGATAAGAGAGGTGTGTCCAGCACGACAGAGCATGTGTTCAGGATATAGCAGTCACTTATATGAATGTGTCATGTCTATTATTCCCATTTCATATTACAGCCACCTTTGTCAGATAAGGAAATAGAAGTTGTAAGCATCGAGTTACATATGGTCACTTGGCAGCTGGGACATGACCATGTCAAATGCTGAACAAAGGCAACCACTGGCCACCAAGCTCCTCCTCAGAGATACACGAGGACCATAGTGACCTTCACTGGAACCGTGTGAGGGGAGCTACAGAAATGAGATCATGGAGACCAGGGAAAGATTCAGCACCCACATCTGCATGGAGCCTGAGAAGGTGTTGAAGGGGCTGAAACCTGCCCCCAGTGGCACACATGTGGCACATTCCTACACTTTCTAGGAAAGAGGCTGGGGCCAAAACACTTAGAGCCCCCCAGGTAAATATGCAACCTCATTCCTGAGACCAGCAGGTAGGCAAAAGGAACTTTGCCAATTTTATGGAGCTGATGGGTTCTGACATAGAAAGATTTTCCTGGATTATCTAGATGTGTTCAGTCTAAGCATGAGTCCTTAAAAGCAGAGACACTTCCCAGACTGCGGTGAACAGGTGTCTTAACAATGAAAGAAGCTTGGAGAGATAGATGGTGGCAGAGGATGATTGAGAGCCCTGTTGCTTGTTCTGCCATGGGGACAGGTACAAAGACTAGAGAGAGGCCTCAGGGTACAATGCAGATCCAGAGATAAGCCTGCAGGGAAACAAGGACTTTCCTGCAGGGAAACAAGGAGTTCCACCAGCCAAATACCTGAAACCAGACACTCTCAGCACCAGAGATCCAGGAAGCAGCCTCTTCGAGAGTTTGCAGGGATGGCCAGAGCCATCCCGAAGGACTAGCACCGAAGGACTAGCAGACTTGGCTGTACTTGTGACCTACCGGACTACAAGAAAATATACTTGTGCTGTTTCAGTTTCAAGATTATGCTACTTTATCACAGCAGCAACAGAAAATGAATATAAAGGCAGAATACAGACTGTAGGAAAGCAACTCCCTTCCTAACTCCTCAGGGAGAACTCATGAGGTAAAAAAACATGGTAGCTCTCCATTGCTATGGCACTGATGATTGACCTCAAGGTCTTGGACACTGAGAGTCTCAAGGTCAGAGGTAACAAACCATGTCTGAGGCCCACAAAGCTGCACAGCTGGAAGGCTGATGAGCCCAGGAGACACAGGATGTCCATTTTGGCATTGTATCTCAAAATATATGGAAGACTTTTGAGAAGTCACTAAAAGTGGAGTGTGCTCTGCTAATGTAAAACTTTTCAAACAAATTTGTTCCCATATGTTTCCCTCTTTTTCTGGGAAAATTTTACCTCAATGTACTGAATTTGCCCCATTTATGCTGTTTGGTCTAAATAGCACATCATTATATGCATGTTCTTGTAGAGCCAAGGGGCTGCACCTATGGCCCACGGGCCACAGCGGGCTGTTTGTTACTATCAAGAACTTAGAAAAGTTCACATCACTCTGCTACAGTATCGTGACCAAGGACAGCAAAGAGCATGGAGCCTGAGAGGTTTTGAGTCGCTGTGTTGAGCTACAGGCAGTGTCCACATTATCCAGTAAAACTCAGAAAAATGATGTGCCCGTCTGGCACTTTATTTCAGGATTAATAACCTTTAACACTTGAGTCATTTGAGGTAAGGCAAGAGGCATTTATCCAAAGTGGATGACTCCAGGAAAGCAGATAGAGCCCGAAGTGAGCTTCACGTGAAGGAGGTGAGCCGGTGGTGCACAGCTCTCAATGTGTCCCCCAAAGACTGTGACAGAGATACCTCAGAGGAGGCAAGATGGGAGTCAGCATGTGGTCAGGGCACTGACTAACCGCAGAAGAGAGCTAGGGGTCCTCGACATTCTCAGGGTCTCAGGACTTGAGTTCAGGACAGCAAATGGGCGGGGGTATATCCCCAGGGCTGAAGAAAGGCTCAGGAGCGAGTGAGGGACACAGGAAAAGAAGATGAAAGAGAAAATGATTAAGAAACGGAAAACTGAAGAATGATTCCACAAAGTAGGCTTGGAAGGAATTTGTTCAACAAACTAAGAAAAAAAAATGCAGATGAAGAGAATAAAACAGAAAGCCCAGAGCTCACAGATAATAAGACATCCTCCCCACAGCAGTTACTCAATAGTGTAAAAGTTAGAAATCACTGCAGAAAAGAGAGTCCTCATTAAACAGTAGAAATAACACAATTTATTTTAAATATCATCTATTATTTGTTTAAATATACATCAATGTTCATAGGAATATATATATTTTTGGAAAAAAAAACAAATCTACTTCAGAAATATCAAATAACGGACTCAAGGTGAGCAACATAAACATGAGACTCAGGTTCATAATCAGTGAAGATTCCCACTCAGGCCCAGACTAGTCAGTACATAAAATAAGTTTTATTCAACTAGCAATAATTCTTCATATTATAGAATTCCAAGGGAAAACATTTGCTCTTTAATATGGACCTCTGGTCGGTTAAATAGTTGTCTGGCTCCTTCTCCTGACTTCATTTTCATCTGTTCCATTACAGCTCCAGCGACTCACAACTACAATTTATTATCTGACTCATCCTTGGGCACACAGTCACGGAGGGCTTACTTCTGAACCATCTTTAACATCCATCCTAGTTCTGTCCGATCCTCTGTCCTCTGGACCATAATGAACACAGACTCTAAGCTGAATTTCGCTCCATCAAATGTCCACTCCAGCTTGTCATGACCTTGGCACATGGTGACTTCTTCATCAGGGCACCCACAGCCACTCCAACACTGAAAACCTTACTTGCTCTCCTATGTTGTTTATGGAGACGTGAGCAAGCCAAGCATGGGGGCCCTTGCCTGCAATCCCTGCACCCTGGGACACTACGAAAGGAGGATCAAAGGTCTGAGCCCAGCCTGAGCAATGTACTGCCTAGTGAGACACTGAGTCAAAATTTTAAATTTTAAAACAGATTTGGGATGTAAAACAGTGCAGTTGCCCTGGGTTCAATGCCCAGTACCACAAACGAGCAGAGACTTTCATTCAGGTCAGAGCTCCCACAATATGCTCAACTCTAACTAAACAAATCTAACTCAGCCCCACAGGGCTAAGACCAGCCAACCCAATCTGTTCTCCAAACAAAACAAACTCATATGCTTTTCTGCTCTTAAACCTTAACCCAAGATTTTCTTCACCTTGAATTTCAACCATCCATTATTTGGTTTAAAAACTCCCCTATCTTTAAAGATGTAAAATGTTACCTTGTTTTAAGAGCTTTTAGCCATACCATTCAATCCCTTCCTCAGTGGAGCCTTCATAAAATGTGCAAAGACCATATCCAGCCCTGTCTCACAGCTACTTGGGATGTCTTTCACTCTATTCAACAGTGAGCAGACGTATGGCCTCATCTTTCTCTTCACATTGTCTTCATCGCTGTCTCAGCACTGGGAAAAATACCTGACACTCACAATTTAAAGGAAAAGGGGTTTGTTTTGGCTCATGTTTCCAACCTGTAGCTGACTGGCTCCAAGGCAGGTAGGGCGCGCTAGAGGAGCCCAGGTGGAGAAACAGTGTTCAGATCGCAGGAGTGAAGAAGGGGAGAGAAGCCAGAGGGGCCTGTACGCTATGGGCCCTTCCCTAGGTGACCAGTCCCCTCCCAACAGCAGGTCAGTGACACCCCCTGACCAAGAGCACAAGGCCTTCCAGGTCATTCTCCTTCTCAGCCGCTATGGCTGCTGTGCCTGGCACATAGTGCTGCCCACATGTTTGCAAAGTTGAAACCTTTCAGCTGTCCCGTTACCAAAGCTGAACTCTTTCAAGTGACATACTTCAAATGCATTTTTAAAATATGTTAAAGAAACCAATGTTTTGATTTAGTAATCATAGCTGATCATAGGGTTGCCCCGGGTTGTTTTGAAAATGCCAGATGGAAGTTTGTTTCCATGAGCTCAAGCATTTTGCTGTTCTAAAGGTCATAGTTTATATACAGGGCAGTCACTGGGCCAGACCTTCATGCGACAGAAGTTTGAGGAAGATTCACTTGCCGTGAACAAGTGACCACTGCAGACTTGTAGTGGACAGACGGGTAGAGGAACAAACATAAGCAATTTCGACCAGGGCAAACCCTAATCAGTATGTTTCTTGTGATTCACAGTTTGAAAATCCCAGCGGACTTTGCTCCAAAGGCACAGTGTGTCTAATGCAGCTGCTGCGAGCCTGGGCCAAACAGTTATCCCTGCTTGACCTCTGGGGCCTTAAATCAATAATGACCCCTGACTACATGGAACACACAACATTGCTCTCTCGGGATCAAATGCTCCACTACAACTAGATCAGGCTATCTTTCTATCTGCCCATCCATCTGCCTGCCCACCCATCCATCCATCCCAGACCCTTCTTTATGTATCACGATAATAGCAATCAGTGTGTCATACACATGTACACATACTGATATGTCCTAAGCACTCATTTCCAATCAGATGCAATTCTATGTGTTTTACAAATGTCAAACCTTCCAACAATTTTCTATTATAGTCTTTGTTAATATTCCCATTTTATGGATGAAGAAATCAAGGCTCAGAATGTTTAAGTGATTTCCCAAGTTCAACGGCTGATGGGACCATGATTTGAATCATGCAAGTTTCCTCCTGAGGTTCCATGCCCCCACACCACTATCTGATGTGCTAGGAGTGCAGGCCTGTGCTTTCTTTGCGGAGTAAAAGTTACTCTGCTACTGGCAAGGGCCTACAGGGTTTACCGCAGAGGTGAAGGTCCAAATGCACATACAAACAGAGAAGTGCTATCTTTTCTTACCAGTTATGACACTGACACTTCCTGGAAAACGGAATTGAGAAGTTAAAACTCAAGTACTGAATAAACTGGTAAGGGGGTCCATGAGTTGGGTAAAGATCTCCTCTGGGCGTGGCACATGTGGGCAGAACATCCACAGAAGCATATTCCACACAGGCCTTATAAAATGGCTTCTGCTGACATTCAGCACAAAACCAGACAAAACTCTGTGTGACTCAGAACTACCCTGGGCAGAAGGAGGGAATGGAGTGACTGAGATGTCGAGTAGAACACAGTCACTTTCCAGGGGTGGAGAAACGTTCCACGGAAAGGTGGCAGCAGGTCCCCAGGAGGGCAGCTCACCTGACCTCACACACCAGTTTCTCCATCTGAAGGCGGCTTCTCACTTGTTTGTTTTCTAATAAAACACCAGAATAAGCCCAAGAAAACTCATGATACGAGGGAGGTCTTGCCAGAGGCAATGAAAGCCAGAAAGGCTGAGGAACAGCTGAATTTGGAATTAAATACTGGATGTTGCTCAGCTTTCTTTCCAAAAAGCTGTCCTGAATAATTCTACAACTCTCAGGCTGATAAAACTAAAAGAACAAGTTGTGGCCGTCAGTATTTTTAAATATTTTAAGTATTTAAAGGGCTGAGCTTCAGCCTTCACCAGGTTAACAAAGCACATACATCTCTCTGTGCCCCTGGAATTACTTCTAGGACTATTTTCTGCACTGCCAGACAGCCAGCCTGTGAAGAACGAGCACCATGCATTCCTAGGGCCTTGCACCAAGGAAAAACTCTGCCATCCACTCGGGATGCCTCTGTGTTACTGTTGGGCGTTTCAGTCACCACACAGAGGGTGAAATAAATAACCTTTTTTTCACACCGATGTGCCAGCCTCCTGGGAAGGCCCGAGTTGTTCTCTACCTAGTGGAATCCCGTATCCTTCACGAGGGACTAACCCAGGCTACCGGCCTCGGGTCAGTGAGGTACTGACATGAAGCTGGTAAAGAGGCTCAGAGTTTTCCACCAAGAAATATTTGGACTCTTTCTAACATCAGAACCTGAATCACTTCTTTAAAATGTGCACAAGAAATGAGTGCATTGATTCTTCCGCCCTGATAAAATTCCAAGTCTCTCTGCCGCTGCAGAATTCAGCAGCTACAACCCAAGAACTACCTCCTCGAAGTACGAGTGTCGGCTTAATTATGTGAAAATTTTCTGACGCAGACCCTTGTCTGTGAGTGATACTCTAAGTGTGAAAGGGCCCTCCTGCTCCCCTGGAACAGAGGAAAATAATATTCCCGCTGCTGAAGTTTCCCAGGTGAAACTAAACCAGAGCTTTGGTCTTTAAATGTCATGATTAACATACCTGATGAGGGTACAGCGGAGCTCGAAAGATAACTCCATTGGCAAAGACACTGGGGAATTTAGGATAAGAAATTTGAATAGAGGTAAATGAGATTTAGAAATAAATGAACGACGCTTACAAACATTATTTCATTTAAGTTTGGATCCCAAGGGAGAGAAAAATATTGCAATAAATACTGTCAAAATTACCCAACGAGAAACTTCGACGGAGCTGACTGCAGTAGCTTCCAAGGTGTTTACCAGGAGGGAGGCGAGTCCCCGGGAAGGGCGGAGAGACAGGCCCGCCTTACCTGCGCAGGTGTTCCCGTCGTAGGTCTCGCACACCCACTCGTGGCACTCGCACAGCGGCCCGAAGTAGGTGCCCGGCTCGGTCACGTGGCAGATGCAGACTCCGCAGTCGCACCGGCCTCGGCCGTGGCACAGGGCGCTGCCCGGGGGCTGCCCAGGGGCGCGGCACCGGCGCTCGGACTCCGCTCGGCTCAGCCTGCAGGGGGCGCCCGACCAGCTCCTGGGGGCGAGCGAGACAAGGCCAGGCGGGGTCAGCGGGCTCAGCGCGGGCATCGCCCTCGTGCTCCCAGCGCTCGCGTCCACCCCGCGCGGAGACGCTCGGCCCCCGGGCAGCAGGCCCGAGGCCCCGTGTCCTGTGGGGCCGCCCACTGCCTGGAAGGACTGTTTCCCCAAACAAGCAGGTGCCATCGTCCCCCTAGGAAAGGACTGCGGGGACCCAGCCCAGTCCTCGAGGCTCCTCTATGAGTCCCATGTGTACATGTATCTGAGACACAACCAGACCAGGCACGGGGGGCCCGCTTCTCAGTTCTCCTTTTTTTGTTTTGTTTTTTTGAGACAGGGTCTTGCTTTTGTGGTTCAGGCTGACCCTGAGCTCAGCTTCCAACTCACATCACAGCAATCCTCCTGCCTCTGCCTCCCGAGTGCTGGGATGACAGGCGTGAGCCACCACGCCCGGCACTGTGGTATGTGGTACTGGTTGCTGCTGGGGTGATCTCCACGCCCAGTATGGTGTGTGATTACCGGGGATCGAACCCGGGCCCTTGCGCTTGCAAGACAGGCGCTGCTAAACCCCCGGCCCCTCAGTTCTCCTTTTAAAAAGTCTCATTGTTGTCTGACTATCAGGGAACGGTTATTTCCTATTTTTTTAAGAGGGTGTGTGAATATATAGAAAGCATTTTATTTATATACATAAAAATTATACTTGATAGGCATCATAAGGCACAGTGCTTCTATTTTCATTTCCACGAAGCAATCGCCAAAAACTTAGAAAAGTTTAGCAGTCGTGAGGTACCGCGGACTCTCTTTCAGAACCTACTGCTGCGTGTAAGGCTGGCCCTGGACCCGCCGCTGCAGCCGGGAGGACCCGCAGGTGTCCGCTGCGAGGTCGCGCTGGCACCCGGGGACCCCTGACTCCCGAGCGAAACCCCTCCGGAGCGTTTGCTCCGGGAGGGAGGAGGTTTGATGCACCTCCTCTTTCCAAAGGAAAAGCAGCAGGAGCGAGGGGCGCAGCGCGGGCGGTGGAGGGGAGCCGGCAGGTCGGGAGCCGCCGCGGCCCGAGCCCCCGCAGGTCCGCGCCGGCGCAAACGCGACTCACCTGAGCGAGGGCGAGAAGCTCTGCGGCGCCGCCGCGAGCCCGGCGAGGAGCAGCGGGGGCAGCAGCAGCCACAGGTCCCTGGAGCCCGGGGCCCGCATGCTGGGCTCCGAGCGCGGGCTGCCTCTGGGCTCCGCGGGCGGGACGCGCACGGGGCAGGCGGACGACCGCACCGGACGCCGGATCACTGGCCGGCCCGGCTCCGCCCGCAGGGCGAGGGCAGCAGCCGCCTGCGAGGCTCTGGGCAGCGGCAGCGCTCCGGGTGCCGGTGCCAAACCCGGGAGTGGAGAGGCTAGGCGGGGAAGTAATTAGAAACAGTTGTACAAGCAGATGGCTTATTCTGACATTAAAAAGAAAAAAAATGTCCTGTTCACAGATTTGAGAAAATCTTTTCTTTCTTCAAGTAGAGGCCCCAGAACTATTGACAGGAGAATATGTGGGCTGCCTGGTATTAAAGGGACCATAGAAAGAAATCTGCCAGTCGGAGAAAGGGGCTGCTGTGGCCGGAGGCCTGGGTAAGACAGTGCTCCCTCCCGCAGGGGTCCCTGAAGGAGATGCAGGGTTTGAGGTGTAGGCAGGGGAAGTGGGGGACAGATAAAACTGGGACCTGCGACTTTTCTTGAGTCCACCGTGGTCTGTTTGAAGCTGTTTTTGTTTCTTAAGTCGGTAACCAAGGTGTCTTGCTTATCATAACTACACTTCTTGAGTCAAACAGTTTAAAGTTTAGCTGTTTCAACATTATCCCACTCTCTCGCCATGTGTCAAGAGTGAGGGGAAAACATCAAATGTCTATGAGTGTAACTTACATGGAAAGAAATTAATGTCGCTTCCTAATCACCTACCTAGTCGTTGGCCACTTAGTATATTTTACTCAGTTGTTTTGATTGGTTTGTTTGTGTTTCCGTTGGTGTTTTGTTTTGTGATATCGAGGATTGATCCCTGGTTTTGCAGTGAGGTACACTCATTTTTATTTATTTGGAGGCAAGGTCTCACTAAGTCATTATTTCTCCAGGCTGGGCTCAAGATTTCAACCCTCCTGCTTCAGCCTTCCAGAGTTCTAGGATCACGATGACATGTCATTAAGCCCAGGGACACATTCCTCTCTCAGTTGCACAGCCAGGCTCTTTGTCAGAAGGAGGAGACACAGCAGAAAGGTAAGTAAGGAGAAGGGCGCAGTGGGCTGTGACATTAATCAAACACAAAAGCCACAAATACAAAATGTCAACTGAGTTCAGAAAAAGTATTTTCTAATTAGGTAAAAGCACCTGATCTAATCTAACAAGGTGGCATTGGAGCTAAAAGAAAAAGAGAATTCAACTGAGTAATAGTAGGAAGCAGTTGAAAGACCATCCGAAACTATGCCTATTTATGTCTACTTTAATGACAAAGAAACTGACAGCAGAGAGATCGGGCTTTGTGCTTAGGGATGAACTGTAAGGCTTTGCACTTAGCAATGAACTATAGCAGAATCAAATTTCTCCCTGTCCTCTGCGTGGATACCTAGCAGAAGGACAAGACTACCCAACGTTGCCTGAAGTCCGTAAATGAAGGTCCTCTGCTCACAGCCCTCTCCCTTTGCAGTGCTACTCTGGTCGCCACCTGTATCAGGAGGGTTTGCAAAGGTGTATCCACCCAGCCCATACAGCTAGACATCCCCCAGTCGGACCTTAATCCAGGTGGACATGCACCGGTGAGGGGTCTTCAAACAGGATGACTGACCAGGAAATGTGCACAGGCCTGGGAGTGGGATTAGAGGGTGTCTGAGCAGGGAATTCCGGGGTCTCCCACTTACAAGTAAGGATGGAGCTCTGGGTTGGTTCTGGTTGCTACTCATCCTGCAAAGAGGGTTGTTTTTGAAGGAGACACCATTGGAATTGATCAGTTCAGAGACAGAAAATGAGAATGGGTTGTTCCTACAGTGGAGCCCATAGACCAGCAGCCTCAGAACAGCCATTGCCTAGGACCTTTTTGGAGATGGCGGTTCTAAGGCCCTCTTCCAGATCCACTGAGTCACTGGGTGTATTTAAAGGAGATCTTAAGAAATCTACTTGCACATCATGATTAGAAAAACTTGCAAAGCACAGGGCCCAGGGCTGAGGCTCAGAGTCCCTGGATCTAAGAGCAGTATTTCCACTCCTAGTACAACTTCTAGAGTTACATTCCTTCCTAGCCACGTGTACTTCCACAAGGGTATATTCTGTGCTGCCAATATCAAGAAACCTTGGTGACTCAGAGAATGTGGGAATGATAGAAAAGAAGCACTAGTTGCAAAGCCTGACCAGGAATCTGCAATGAAAACATAGAGCTTTCATAAATGAGTCACGTACTGTTTGCTTTTTTTTTTGCAAATTTTCTAAGAGAAAAAAGTCACTGTAAAAGAAGGACATTTCCTTCATGGATAAACATTTTTTAACCCATAGTATGTCCATACAGTATAGTATCAAATGAGCAATATTATCTTTAAGAGTGCACTTGAGCTGGTGTGCTTTTCCCAAACATAAAGTACTGTTTATCTTTCTTAAACTGCACACAGACGTGGTTTATTTATCTAGACAATAAAAACACCTGCTAACACCAAGAAAAGCAGGGAATACTGCTTTTACATTTGTCTCACCTTTGCAAAAGTAAGTCTGATTATCACAGCTTTATCCAAATAATTAGTAAGACAATTGAAAAACTTTAGTCTGAGGGCCACATCATCTTGGGGTCGTCCTTCCCTACAATAGCACCCCCTCGCTTAGCATAGACTGAGCAGGGGGTTCAGCCACTTTCAGTGTACTAAGTGGCTGGGGTCACCATATATTTCTTTTCTCTGTTTGCAAGATAACAAAAAATCCTACCTGTTGCCTTACCATTCCTAGTTTACCAGGTAAAACTTGGGTTTTTGTACCTTTGCTACTATTATCAAAATCATTACCTAACACATACCCTGAGCTCAATCTCTGGTATAGTGTGAATAATTTAATACACAAAATGGGTAAAAGAGTGATGAGCTAACTAAGGGGCCAGTGATAGCTTGTATTCTGGACCAGTCATCACGTGATGTTGAGGGGGGATAAAAGAAACTATGATAGGTAGAAAGGACACTAGAAATATCATGACAACCCATTGTATTTTTAAGAAGAGCGAAACTCCAAGACACAGTCAAAGTCAGGCAGGGTTATCTATATCAACATTTTGTGGGTTTGTTTATGCTGCTTTTCTTTTAGTCCCAACATACTCCAAATCTTTTAAAGATACTTTAAGTCCATAAATTGGCTTAATTGATAAAGGACAGAAACAGATTTTAAGAGAAAGGAACAGATTGATATAGTTCAAAGGATGTCTTAAAACACCTAAATATTCCCAGCTTCAAATTGTAGTGTTCCTCTCTCCTCTCTCTCTCTCTCTCTGTCTTTGTCTGTCTCTGTCTCTCTGTCTGTCTGTCTGTCTCTCTCTCTCTCTCTCTCACTATCTGTCCATCTGTCTCTCTCTCTCTTGGGGGCCTGCACTCTCTGTCTTTGACTGTGTGCTTTTATATCCCTCCCCATAAATCTTTTTATACCTCTTACTGGTATGTCCTGAAAATTCTTTCTGTGACAGGAATCAGAAAACCTGGAACCACCCAGTGGTGGGGAGGGCTTGGGAGTTTCTCATCACCACATGGGTCAGCCTCCCAGGACCCCTGTTCAGTGACCACATCCAGAACATTTTGTGTCTTCATTATCTTCATTATAGCACTGTAGGCTCAACCTGAATCCACACAATGCAGATCCTTTTTTTATATACCCAACTTTTGCTAATTACATCACTTTTAATTAATTCTTACAACTCCAGTTCTGAGAGTAATCTTTGCTCTCCTTACAGTTCATCTTGATTATCTGGTAAGCCCCTAATTTGTATTCATTCCAATCTGAGTAATCTAGCCTTCCACTACAATACTGATGCTCCAGATCTTCACCTAACATCTTGGGCCCTGTGCCATAGCCTTCCTCCTGATCTTACTGCCTCTCTTCTCATCCTCTTGTGTGCTGTTACTGCAGGTGAGATTTCTACCACACAAACTTCATGACATCTATTCCCTACTGGAAAAGACTTAATTTAACCACTCAATGGTCTACAGTATATATGCAAAATACTCCATATATTCATAAAAGATGCTTTAGTTTGAACACTGATATCTCCATAATGCAGGAGCCCTCAACTCTCAGGCAGCACAGCGAGAGATAAGTAAAGGTCAAGCCAATGATGATTCATTGCAATTTCCAGCTCCTCCTCCTATCAGTCACCTGCAGTACTAGATTCTCATAGGCACAAGAGCCCTACTGTGAACTACACAGGCCAAGGATCTAAGCTTTGTATGCACCCTTCGAAAATCTAATGCCTGACAATTTTAGGTGGAGGTGAGGTGGTGACGCTAGTGCTGAGAAGTTTGGTTAGTGTGTGTCACAAATACCTTCCACCCTGGGCAAGGGACATAGCTCAGTGGTTCTGGCACCTGTCTTGCAAGTGTAAGGGTCCAGGTTCGATCCCCGGTAACCACATAACAATACTGGGCGTGGAGACTCACCCCAGCAGCAATCAGTACCATATACCACAGTGCTGGGCATGGTGGCTCACACCTGTAATCCCAGCACTCAGGAGGCAGGCAAAACAAAACAAACAAAAAAAAACCCCACCCCTTCGAAGGTAAAACTGTGGTGTTGCACACAGATTCCCTCTCCAAGACCCAGACACACACCACAGCTGATGACAGTCAGGGCTGATGGCTCACAGCTACACCCCTGGGAAGCTCCTGTTGCATCAGGGAGTGGCCTCCTTACAGTTGACCACTCATTTCAAGACAGCCCTCTCATCTCATCCCTCCTTCCACTTAAGGCATCCATAGGTCTCTCCCACATGAAACTGAGAAGACCAGGGAGCCTCCATGATATGCTTCAGGAAAGAGCAGAGGAAAGACCCTAAATCTGAGGGCAAGAAGGTGTGTGAGGCAGGAGGTAAGATTGCATTCGACCTTGGAACTTGGGCCTCAGGTCTCTGCTACATTCACCCAGGTAATTTCTTCCTTCCCAAATCTACCAGATAAATTTAAAAGGTCCTAGACTTGGGAGCACTGAACACTGCAGAGGCCAGAATGGCAGTAAACAGGGATAAGTGAAAATGGGCTCTCTGAACAGTGATAATCCAGCTTCTTTACCTGATGGGATTATGCCAGGGAAATTAGCCCTTTTCCCCTGAGTTGACTCATTGAATTATTAGTTTCTAGAAACTGAGTATATGTACTGCAATCACTATATACAGAAAATGTTTAAATTGACTTATTAGGGCTGGGGATTTAGCGC